>LGRX02004589.1:66375-126450 GCA_001247695.2 Cymbomonas tetramitiformis | reverse complement strand
GGCGGAGGAATAGGACACAACGTGTATATATGATATTTTTATTCATATTTTGTTGTGCATATTTTGTTGTGCATATTGTGTTGTGTATATTTTGTTGTTGTAGTATTTTGTTGTGTATAATTATGCAATCATCTCAAATATTCTGCTGTTATTCATCTCTAGAACGGGGGAATGGCGCGGCCGTGCAAACGGACAAACCTAGTACCTAGGCTCGGGAATGAAGTTATAAAACCCTTCTGCGGTAACCGGGAAAATCTCGGGCCAAAGTTTGGTGTACATAATTCCATTGCTCAGAGATGAATATACTAAAGATATGATATGATGTTGTTTAGCAGGGCCGTGTTATATTTATATCATTCATGATTTACGTTTCTTATTTTGTGTTTTCTGTGCATGGTGACATGCAGGGTTATGAGTTCTTCTTCCGAAGAGGGCGCGGATTCAGTTGAAGGGCCTCCTCAGGCCTATTCCTTTGCCCGGAAGCTTTGTGATAATGACTTTTACAGCGTTCCAGTCCTTGCAGATATGTATTCGAAGGAAACAAGCGGTGCACATGGTCTGGGATGGTGGAGCATGAGCATCATCCCAAAAGCTTACGAGTACCCACTCCTCAAGACTCCAAGGCAGGCAGACAGTCTTGTCGGCGAGTCGATGCTTGTGATTCATGGCATGATGACGATGGCAGCGGGCGAGAATTTCGAACCTTTTGCACTCGTGGTCGCTGATAAACAGGCTCTGGGATGCTGTCCGTTCGTGGACTTCGTTCATACTATGTCGAAGAGAAACCTACCCAAACAGCAGCCCGTGCAAGGAACTGGGAGAACTGGGAAAATTGGTCAGTATTTTCTCTCATTCTTCCCTTCGTTTTCCTTCTCCTTCTAATTCAGGCCTTATTTATCTTCTGCTTATCTTTTCTAATTCAGCCTTTCGAATTCATTCGTTCTTTTCAGTACCTCAGCACCTCTTAGCGGGAATCATCATCGACAAAGTATTGTCATTTGGTCGCCCTCAAATCCCTGCACCTGACGCTGACACCGAGATGACCGTTGTTGCACAATGGTTCAAGACGTATATCGATCTCGCCAAGGACAAGGACAAAGCAGAGCATCCTCGCTTCTTAGGCATTATGCTCGCAATGGATAAATTCATTTGCCCTGGCGCGCAACCCGTAAAAAAGAGACCCGTTGGTTCAGTGCCCAAAATGTACACTGCTGCCTCTGACTGCTTTACTGCATCGCCTTTCATCACGACCCGGGATTTCCGCCGTGTAGATATCTTCAGAGCTATCGATGCAAAGTACATGCTTATCACGCAAGACAACGAGCGACTCGACAATCTTCACAAGAATCTTGGTGAAGCAGACTACTTGAAAAACGAATATTTCCCAAAGATGCTCAAGTGCTTCACCGAACTTGTGGATACATTGCATACTATTCACACCGAGCAGTACGAGGATTATTCTCGACTCCACTCAAAGAAATACACCCCCAAAAACAATAATCTCCAGATCGTTGAACCGACTTTGCACATCTCGACATGGGCCGCGTTTGTCTCCGAGGTAATGGTTTCAAAATTCACCCCTTCTGTCAATTTTATGTTATTTTAATGCTTATCGCGTTCCGCTGCTTCTCACCTATCCGTTTGATCGCAACAGTATCTTCCAGATCTTGGGAGTATTCGCAAAGCCGAAGATCATCTCCTGGCGGAGAACGTTCCAGAGAAAGTATCTGAGTCCGTCGAAAACTTGCAAAAAGCGGCGGAAAGGGCCCCAGTGCAAGACGAGCCCGTCCGTCCTCGACCTGAAGGACAAGATACTGCTTTGATGCAGAAAGATGTCGTCGTCATTGACACCACACCGATATTCCACAAACGAGGATATGCCTACATTTTGGACAGCGCCCCGACGTGGATAGCTCCAGACGGCAGCGTCCGTGAAGACGACACGACGGTGGCCCGCATCCGATTTGCAAATAAGGAAGCTGGAAAGGACGACGAACTCGTGAGATCGAAACACTACCTTTGGATCATAGGTAAATCTCCCTCTCTCTATCTTAGATAAAATGTTATCTCTTCAAATACTGAGAATTAATTTGCTTTCGTGTTGGCAGGGGGTGTCGGCAGTGCGGACCTTCTTCCTCAATCTTTGGCTGAGGTGCCAACGCAACCAGTTGCCAACTCGGCACTCGAAAGCGATGCCGGTGAGCCGATATAAAACATCTCTCCCTCTCTATCTCCCTTTCTCCTTCGCTCTCCGTCTTAGGTCACAAAAATGATATATGTATTCAAATACTGAGAATTGATTTGCTTTTGTGTTGTGAAAAGGTTCCGATAGTGACGGGCCTCCCTCTGATGTTGAGGTTCCAACGCAACAAGTTGCCAACCCTGAAGGCGATGCCGGTGAGCCGATATAAAACATCTCTCCCTCTCTATCTCCCTTTCTCCTTCGCTCTCCGTCTTAGGTCACAAAAATGATATATGTATTCAAATACAGTACTGAGAATTGATTTGCTTTTGTGTTGTGAAAAGGTTCCGATAGTGACGGGCCTCCATCTGATGTTGAGGTTCCAACGCAACAAGTTGCCAACCCTGAAGGCGATGCCGGTGAGCCGATATAAAACATCTCTCGCTCTATATCTCCCTTTCTCCTTCGCTCTCCGTCTTAGGTCACAAAAATGATATATGTATTCAAATACTGAGAATTGATTTGCTTTTGTGCTGTGAGAAGGTTTCGATAGTCACGGGCCTCCATCTGAAGCTGAGGTTGAAGCTGAAGCTGAAGCTGAGGTGCCAACGCAACCTCCAGTTGGTGGAGACGATACGGGTCGTAAACTACCATATACAAAAACGGCTACACCTCCTTCAATTGAAACTACACCTCTCACTCGTAACTCTCGAAGACTCTCTGGAATAAGCCCTTCAGGTTCCTGCGAGGCAAGCCCTGCACGTGCAGAGCCATCAGGGGCATACCCTGCAGGTGCAGGGCCATCAGGGGCAAGCCCTGCAGGGGCAGGGCCATCAGGGGCAAGCCCTGCAGGTGCAGGGCCATCAGGGGCAACCCCTGCAGGTGCAGGGCCATCAGGGGCAACCCCTGCAGGTGCAGGGCCATCAGGGGCAACCCCTGCTCCAGGGCCATCAGCGGCAAGCCCTCTCCCATCAGCGGGCCTTGTATCTCCTGCAGCTGGAACTCCGCAGCGGCCAATTCCTGCATTCATCATGGAGCAGGGTGATGAGGAGATTGTGTCCCCTTCAAAGACTCCGAAGACCGCCGATGAAACCGAGGCAGATGAGCAAAAAAAGCAGGCTGCCATTCGCAAGTATGCATCTTCCCTCCTGAGATTTACTTATACGACCATTGCTTTTTTTGATGGTGTTTGTGCATTACTAAAACCAAGTATACGTTGCTTATGTGGGCCATCAGGGAAATCGATGACATGCATAAGTTGGTCGACACTAATAATCCATGTGCGACATCGTGGAGAATCCCCATCCAGTACATCGATGATGCAGAAGGAGCGCATCGCCCTCGACCACTGGACGAACATCACGCCCAGGCTATTGCCGAAATGATGTACTGGAACCCACACACCGGTTCGGGATCTCCAGCCCTGATTTCCGTCATAGAGAATCAACAAGATGCAACAAGCACCAACCCAGAGGCATTCGTTTGGGCGGACATCGGGAAAGGCAGATACAGGTAAGACCCATTGTGTTGATGGATGCATGCATATGTGTTCCAACTTACACTTTCTTTGTTATTCTACAGATTCACCTGCTTTGGACATCAGCATTTGCTGGAGGCAAAGCGTCGCTGCGTCAAGGCGGATGAAGCAAAGCACGCAAACCATGAAAATCGAACGGAAGCGTTTCGGTTCATCGAATGCCGTCTCTTCATGAACTTGAGCGCCATCGAAATGAATCAGGTGTGTCTCACTCATGCCAGTTTTCTCAGGTGCTTCTCAGGGCTTACATACTCAAGTGTTTAGGAGGTTTACGGTCGGCCAGCTTCTCAGCTATAGTCATGATCCGTGCAATTCGTTTGCGCACGCAGCTTGGGAATGAGCAGAACAACATTGACGCCTACATGAAGCACCGCAACATGACGGAGATCATTCTTGGCATGCGAAAACACGTGGAGAAACTGATGGCCGAACCCAACGAGAGAGACGCTGGAATGAAGAGTTTTGAGAACTTGAAATACCGTCGGGTGCCGCCGAAGCAGAACTTGAATCCCGAATTCGAAGCGGCGCTGAAGACGCGGGTGTTCAATCACCAGAAGCTGAATGCAGACAAGAAGAACACGCATTGGGCTGCTTGGGCTATCTCGGTGCAATCGTACCAGTTGTTCAAACAACTTCAGAGAGGAGCTGCCATTTTTTGTGAATTCCGTCCCGACATTATTCTTATTTGCTCTTAGGTGTTTTTGCAGTAGCTAACTGACGATTTGGTATTTCATGTTTCCGCTTTCAGTGATGAAGGCCCACAATGAAGGTTTGCTAGAGGGAGTTGACCCGGACAATGAAGACGCCACGGAGACGACCTTGGCCACGGGTGGGTCATCTCGCAATAAGCGTAAACGTTCAATCGGTATGTCGACCGGCACAACTGACCTCAACGCACCAACGACCAAGCAACCTAAATGGGACCCCACAGCCGGAAAGCCGATCGTCTACCATGATCTGCCGAAGGGGTTCTATGAAAGCTGGGCCCCCTTGATCGAAGGACACTTACGTGAGATCACTGACCTCGTCGACGAAGCCGTCATCGAACGGAAGTACACGGTCAAAGATATGATCAACCGTATCGCCGAGATCAAGACTCTCAACAATGTTCGAGAGAACCTAATGCTGCTTGCCTCAGAGGCTCATAAACGATTCAACATAACAACCTCCTTGGAATCGACACCGGCCTACCGGCAACTGAGCTTTCTCAAGAAAAACCGGCATTCTATGCAGAACTTTCTGCAAACACAACCGGGAGGGTTCGAAAACGACATATACGACATAGGTGCAGCCTGCTTCATTCCTTACCTAGATGAAGATGGGTATCCCATACCTAAGGAAAGGAAACCAGTGGATGCTGTCGTGGATCCCGGTGCTCCCGAGTCGAAGTTCTGGGCTCGTAAGATGACGTACGGTGAGCTGGATGCAGAAATCATTGCGCTGCAAAAGAAGCTTGACACCTTTACGTTTCCCAACCCAGAACAAGACTGGGGGATGTTTTGCGAAGTTTTCCCAGGGGCTGGGGATGAGAGAGAAATACGTACATTACTGAAGGTAATTTACCTAAGTTGCGCCCTCTGGTCGTCCTTCACGACATCTGATTTTTTCCATATCGGCTTGCGCGTTCAATTAACAACGGGGTTTGTTTACAACTGTACCAGGCGGGAGTGGTGCCCCCGAAGGTCTCCTGCAAGAACGAGCAGGAGAACCGGAAATTTCAATTTGAACAACGGCCTGCAAAAGAAAAACAGCGGCACGAGGAGAAGATAGAGAAACTGATCAAAAACATTCCGATGGATATAAAGTTCTACTGGAATAATATCGAGAGCAGGATGTTGCTGAAAATCGGGTCGACGACAGCATCGACTGCGGAAAACATCCTAAAGGATCTTCCAGGTGCGTATCTCGGTTTCATATTCCATTTGTGCACCGTAGCTATGTAATTACTAATCGTTTACATTGCACACAGGTGAGAGTTATCGAATATTGTCAAACGTTCCTGAGGGCCAGCAAGTCGACGATGATGACTACTTCTACACTCACAAGATTCCGCAGTTGGTTTTCAAGAAGGACTTTCTGCTGGAGCCCGCATCACCTGAATCCTTCACGACTCTTCCCAGGCTTCCATTCACCGGTTTCATTATGGATTGCGAGTATGCTCTGGACTCGAACAAGAAATGGTTCCCGAAACCTCTCTTAGCAGGAGAGTTCAAGCAATTCCTACACAACTTCAACAATTTGACCACGTACGTGATGATTGGGTAGGGGGATGTTTCTGTGGCTTCCAACAACACCACGAGTTCTTCGAAGCCGCCAAGCAGTTTTGCCACGGGAACGCCGAAAAGATGTTCTGGGTGAAACCTTTGAGCAGATCGAACATGATGCCCTTGGAACGTTGCGCCACGGAACTACGCCAACCGTATGGAGTGCTTTGTCTTGTGTTACTACGTCAAGGAAGCAACACCTACAGGTCCGTAGATGTTAAGTTACGTACAATTCTGTGATTGCCTTTTGGCGTCTAAGCATGGGCAATCTGACCAAGCAGCGCTGATTGCTCTCGCAGACGAAACCCACCCAGCCGTGCATAAAAGGCTTCCCTGGATGAAGAACTTGATTAGAGTTCTCGGTGAGGAGGAGAATGAGGATAGTGATGTCGTCGATAAGCAGTTCGTGGCTTCTTGCCGAACCAACACCTGGGAATATGCCCCTGTACACTCGTCGAAATTCGCCATTAACTCCGAGGGTAAAAGAATTAACAAACACCAGAAGCCGCTGAAGCTCATCCACGACCTCATCAATATCCATGTGCGAGGTCCTGAGTTAGAGGGGGAAGCGAGGGGGAAATCTGCGTACGAGGGGGTGTTACCTCTTCATCACGATTATCACTTCATCTTGGATGCGTGCTGCGGTTCGGGGACCACTTCGGTAGCCGCCAACATGTTGGGATTGGGTTCCGTCGCTTTCGATAGGTAAGCATTCATGTCTACATCCATTTTTTGAAAAAATACTTTGTATATCGGTTTTAACAAGTGCTGGTGTCTTGGATGCAGGGAGCAAGGTATGGTCGACTCAGCGAAAGAGCGCATTAGGTTTCCTGATGGATTTCATTCTTTGGCCGACGAAGTGTTGAGCAAGCAGGAATACGACGAGGTGAAAAGGCAGAGAGAGGCACATCGTAAAGAGCAAGAGAAAGTCGAGAAGGAGCGGGAGAAGAAGACGGCGGTCGAAATGAGGGAAACGGAAAAGGCCGCCAAGCAGCAGGAAGCCGAGGCCGCCAAGGCCGCCAAGCAGCAGGAGGCCGAGGCCGCCAAGGCCGCCAAGCAGCAGGAGGCCGAGGCCGCCAAGGCCGCCAAGAAACAGCAGGCCGAGGCCGCCGAGGCCGCCAAGACCGCCAAGCAGCAGGAGGCCGAGGCCGCCAAGGCCGCCAAGAAACAGCAGGCCGAGGCCGCCGAGGCCGCCAAGACCGCCAAGCAGCAGGAGGCCGAGGCCGCCAAGGCCGCCAAGAAACAGCAGGCCGAGGCCGCTGAGGCCGACAAGTCCGCCAAGCGGCAGCAGGCCGAGGCCGTCAAGGCCGCGGCCAAGAAACAGGAGGATGCCGCCAAGAAACAGAAGGCCGAGGCCGACAAGGCCGCCAAGAAACAGAAGGCTGAGGCCGCCAAGAAGGCGGGGCCTATACCTAAGCGGAAAGTGGCACCAGGCGGAAATCCGGGATCCGATCAGAACAAGAAAAGTAAAGCTCGCTAGGCAATGATGATTTCCCTGCTAGGACATGGTGCCAGCACCTAGGTCAATATTTGTTGATAGTCTTATTAACCTATTGTCTCAGTGCAGAAGTACGCTGATGAAACACGTATGGTATATCTTGATATGACAATTGTAAATAAAGTATATTCTCCAAAAGTATTGGCGACATATGTTGTTGTGGAACCGATGTCATTTATGGGGCGGGTGACATGCCTCCGCTTTCATTGTGATTGCCTGATTATATTGGTTAAATGAAGTTGAGCGGTACCACGACGACCATTGAGGTATGAAACCTATTCCCCTCTCTTCCAAAATCATTTCCCCGCTCGACACTTCATCGACGCACCTTTATTCCCATCCATCTCAGTTCAATCAATTCCAATGACAATACTAGCTACTTTGCGGAAGGAAAATCCAGATAAAAACGTTTGGTTACTATGGTTCCCTGAAGAGTCCTCGCCCTCAGAACTAGCGCTCAAGAAATCGATGGAAGAGGAACATAATATACAATTTCAAATGTATGACGCAAGCGTGCATGATAATCTGCCTTTACGGATGAAATTTTTGTACCCAGTTTGCCTGCACTGCGGGCTTCAAGATCGTTCACAACTTGCAACGTGTACCGGCTGCTATCTTGCGAATTACTGCAAAGCCCCCCAAACTTGTCGGAAAGCTGATTACGCACGGCATAAGTTTTTCTGTCGTTTTGCAAGGGGTCATATATTAGGACAGCCATATGCAAGATGCCGACCTTTGTTTAAGTACCCGGGGGATACGCGGCATCCAGCAGAACGGAATTCCATGAGTGCTTGGTCGTATGGGGACTACCTGCAGTTTCTAGCCTTTTGGGAAATCCAATGCGTCGCATGTTTTGCAGGTCGGCCAAAGGGTCGCCCCGTCGTGAGACAGCAGATATCTGGCGGGCAAATCGTTACCTCGGTGCGCATTGAAATGCGGGACGCCACAATTTTCAAACCCCCTCACTTTCAGAAGTATACAGCAAGAATGGGGTTTGTACACTCCAACTTACACGCTCCAGATTTTGTATATTCTTATCCATTTTACCGTCTCACTCCGTTTGGTCGGTTGATGATGTGCATCTGCAAGTTAAGGTGCCCGAAAAGCATACTTCAGAGGTTGCTTTCATAGAATGATTGGCAATGCAGACAGGATAATCATGGACTTCGCAGACACGCCTTCGTCGCAAAATAATAGTAGATATGTACTTGTAGGTCCTTCGATCCGAGCGGACTAGTACCGGGTATCTGATAGGCTAATAATTCGGCAGGTCCAAGACTTTCCAAGATCATAAGCTCTATTTCTTGCCTAAACTACTCATTTGCCCCTTTTTCCCGTCAGCGACGCACCTGCTTCTACTTCTACCATAGTCATGCCATCCAAGCGGCAGTCTGTTTTCACATACATCGACCAGTTTGCCAAAAATCACGGGGAGTCTTACCCATGCAGCAATACAGTTCTTCTTCCGCCGGGTATGACTATCCAAACGTTGTGGCAGAACTACAATGCACAATGCGTCGACGGCGAAGGCATGGAATGCTCACTCAGCCTTTTTTGTCGTGTGTTCAGAGAGGAGCTTAGCTCTTGGGTCAAGTTCCGTCGGATGAATTGATGCTATATAGCGACAGCATATAGCTTTGTCATTGAGCAAATTGACTTATCGTTGGAACACCGTTAAATATAATCGTATTCGAACATATTTTGAATGAAATTGTTATCGACGTTTCACATTTCCAATGTTGTGACATGCTATGTTTGTGACATGCGGGCCTTCGATCCGACCCACCTGAAAGAGGTCATTTGATTGGCCAACTGAAATCACGACGGCCGCACTACTGAGATATTTAAGCACCTACCTTGTCCTCACAACTCACTTTTCAGCTTGGCACTTTTCTTTCTTCACCTGCCACCTCATCCAACCATGCCATCCAAGCGAGAATGTATTGTTGCCTATGTTCTTGGCATGTATGCAACATGCCCTACTGCCCCCAGAATGAGAATGAGGAATTTTGACTATCTTCCTCATGGTATGACTGTTCGAATGTTGTGGAGGAACTATAATGAATGTTATATGTGCAGGAATGCGGAAGGCAACAAATGCACGTTGGGGTATTTTCGATGTGTGTTTCGAAACGACCTTGCCTTTCGGTTCAAGTTCCGACAGGTTCAGCCGTAACGTTACCGTCAACGAAACCACGGCGGCTACGAGTCAGAATGTTATCTTGATTCCACTTTGATTTCGAGTAAGACTTAGGATTGCAACCTCCCGAGGGTTAGATTTTCGACTACTTTTCGATAAGAATAGTATACTTAAACATATGTTAACAATGTGGTAGAAGTGTATAATGTTCATTCGTCAATGGCTTGTGTTTCTTGCCGATATGCTGATGTGCCTGTGTATGGGGTTTTCTGCCTCGGTTGTGTTTTTGTCTTTGATTAAAAAATCGGCGACTAAGTGATCCCGCATGTGCGAGATATACGAATTTGATTGGACCAAAAGTACACTACTCTTGCACGACCCGCGGTCCACTCACGACCAGGTACAAAAGCTCTTGCCCGACCCTTGAAGATTCATTTCCCCCTGTTTCTTCTAACATACGCACCTTCAACCATACCTTCAAACATCTGCTGCTTACCTTGAAAGCATCGCCATCTGCAGGTATTATAGCTCCACATTTATCCTCACAATTTATATTTTCGACTTTTGCTATGGGCGACGCTCGCTTCAACTGCTAATCACCTTGCAAGCATTGTTATCTACAGGTATAAAATCCTGCAACATCGTGGCCACGTTATGCCTTCAATTCTACGATTCGGAGTTTATGGGACACGCGATCGTGATGAAGCCACTGCAGACGCTATCAATACACATGGAATGGTCCACATGCGATGTCCTCAATGCAATGTAGACAGCTGGATGATATGTAAGTTCTTAAACACCTTCGAGGACAGACATACGGGCACCGACAGGACTTAGGGATCGTTTGGTGGCGCTACACCTGGAGAATTCGGAAATACATGTTTTTTGACCTTCAAGAACCGGAACTTTATCCCGACCAGAGCCCAATAGGGAACGAATGGGTTACCCCAAGGACACTGGTCATTCCAATCGACGTCACTTGGGCGCTTATTATTCCGCGGCATCAACGAGAAGAGGAAATCGACCTATATTGCGTGCGATGCAATTGCCTTGACCAATAAAGCTCTGCCATTTATGTTCTCCGATAGAGCGTCAACATTGCGGTCAACGTTACCTCGCTATCGAGGGAATTAAAACCTACAAGTACCGCAAATAATTGTGGATTGAAGATATAGATTCCAATGTATCAGCAATATAGTAGCCTTAGCACGGTGAAATGATCGAAATCTCTTGCCTAGAAGACATCATAGACAAATATTTGGTGTATTTTGAATAAATTTGTATGGTGATATAGATTTGTGTATCATATGCTAGTACCCATCTCAGTTGCAACTTATTTTACGGGAATTGAAGCACCTGAATATGCACATCCATAAACGTGTACCGTGCATGCTGGCCTAAATTGCACATGGATGTACCCATATTTGCATACTTGTACATGATATGCACGCATATGAGCAAAAATGCAACAAAAAAATCTACCGGGACTCGCCGAGTACGAAAGCATCATGCACAAATAAATAATTCGAGTAATATTTTGTAATAAAAATTGCGGGACGACTTACGTGTCGCTTACGTGTCGCTTACGTGTCACATTTCAGATGACGTGGCAATAACTTTTAGACGACGAAAATTGTGTCAAAATGAAGGTTTTTAGACGACGATCGAGATTCATTTATTCCCAATAGTCTGTTAACAGGGGGGCGGTAGCCACTACCAGGGAGCAACTTAGATATGGGAATATAACCCCTGAGGAAATATCACAAAACAGAGAGTTCCAGAAAAACCAAGCTGTAGTTGGCTGTATAAGAACAGGGAAAGAAATGGCTTCCAGTGCCCAGAGTAAAAGAAACATTACCAAAACCACGGGCACAAGGCACCAGGCAGGAAAGGAACTGAGGAGGAGAGTTCAAAAATGCGAGCGGACGGATAACATCTTCTTTCACAAAAACATATACGGAATGGACGGGAGATGCATTAAACAGAAGGCTAAGCACTCACGGAATGAGGTGGAAAACCTGAGGCTGCAGGAACTACAAAAAGCCCAAGGGAGAAAGGACCGCATTATAATAATGGGAATGAATATGAGAGGCCTGAGACACACAAAGGAGGACCAGGATAGTATGATAAAGCTAGAGACTATCTGCAACCTGGTGTTGGACAGAAAAGCGCACATCATCTGTGTCTCTGAGACCAAGATCTCAAACACAAGTATGCCAATGGTTAAAACATTGATGCCCCAGAAAGGGCTAAACTTCAGAATTTCACACACGGACGAGAGGGCCAGCATAGGTTCCCTCATAGTATGGAACCCCAACGATATCCCACTGACACCCAATGCAACCTTTGTGGACGGGGAAAAAAATGGTCAGTTATGATTCGATTCACAGGCACAAAGGGGTTTTCATTTTCGGTGGCTAGCGGGTACATGAATGATGCTAGTCTCAAAGAAGAACAAGAAGGCTTCTACAAAACCTTGAAGGATTGGGCGGCCAAGTCAGGAGATAACAGAAACAAGGCACATGCATAGAAATAGGAGACAAGAACTGCACAGCACTGACCCAACGCCAAAGGATAACAAAGGGTCAGCAGATGTCATACAAAGACCACCAAACAAAAAACAAACACCTCCTAATAAGTTATTTTAACGATGACAGGACAACACTAACAGAACTTATCACACACATGCACCCAGAATGTAATGAAGTATTCACAAGGGTTGTGAACAACAGTTCAAAAGCAAAACTCACTCATATAATAATGCCAAACAAAGGAATGGAAGATAGAACAGCCGCAGCAGGCTGGCTCGAAGCAAACCCATACATAGTATCTGACCATGGAATAGTTTGGGCTCAGATGGACATTAGGGAAGAGCAGATACACCCTGAGAAACAGAAGCATACCCCTGCGGAGGAACCACGCTTGAGCGGAGCAAACGACACCACCCATGACAAGTACCCCGGTTTTCCAGTGAGACTGGAGTTTACACAGACAGAGAGCGGGGTTAAAAAGCTCACAAAGGCCGCGGTTGCTAGAATGCTGGAAAATAACGGATACGCCATAAAGCATTTAGCAAATGCAAGCATTGAACAAAATAATGCAACACAAGTAATAAACACAGTTCTAGGGGACACCACAGACTACAATATGAAAAAGGAGGACATCTCCGGAGACAACTTAACAGAGAACCCAAGCACATGGTAGGGGAAGCTCACGAGCACAAAAGGTAGCATATATAAAGTGGCATAACAAGACCAAAGAATGGTGGATACATATGGATTCACCTTGGAATTCTGCACACATTCGGTCTAGGGGCATTGGCATGCCGGAGGGTGTAATACAGCATGGTTACACTAAAATTGGCAATCTTTGGAGCTTAAAATTCCCATCCAATTATGGGGGAAAAGATGTCCTGAAATACCTTAAAACACATTTTCATCTGGGGAACACCGAAGTTTTAAAACTGGAAGGTCCCAAGGAGCATGAAGAAGGGCACATATGGGACATTTGCATGCACCAAAGCCAGCAAGCAGAGCACTGGAGTCATTGCGGTAAACCTCTAGCACTTGACAAAACAAAAGCATACAACTTCAAACATGCCACTGGATGGAAAACCTATACAGAACGACTACAAAAACTAGTAAACACAAAGCAAGAATTGGAAAGTAGTAAAGAGAATACAGATAGCAGCAGCTCCCATGAAGAAGATACGGCCCACGCGTGGGACTTCATTCATGAATCAGCAAACAAAGCGGCTTGTGCTGCATTCGGAACGAGGGGAAAAATATGCACAAAAGGCCGGTCCCATCAGCCACATCAAACTATCTATACAAATGGCTCCAGTCACTGAGAAAGGCACACCGAATGCTGGGAACGGCAGAAAAAGAAAAGGACCTGGAAGCAACAGACTGCCTCATAAGCACCATACCGTGTGACAGTCTCCGTAGGAAGTCACAGGAATCGGCCAAGGCATGGAGTGACAGACTCGAGGCAAGCCTGCCAACGATCACAAAAGCATTCCAAGAAAGCAGACTCAAAGACATAAGATATTGGAAACTTCGGGAGAAGGAAGAGATGCAATATTTGTTTGCTAAGAAGGTTTCAACCTTCTTGGACAGAGCCTTAGGAAACAAGAAGGGGACGGAGAAGGGTGCAGCCCCAGAATATGACAGTAAATGTGAGATACCGCCCACAGAACACGAAAGGAAGCAAGCCATCTTAAAAGAATATAAGGAAAATAAGCTGTTCTCTACAAGACCCAATGCACCCATGCACCTACCGCAATGATTGGAATCGATCCTGGAGAGCAGCCCTAAACTACCCCAGCATGTCATTGAGCAGCTAGCAGGACCTATACTAATGACGGAGCTGGAGGCAGTCTATGGATCATGTGGAGTATATATCCACAGCCCCAGGCCCATCGGGAATGCACTACGCACAATGGATACAGGGACCCCAAAACCTCCAGGAACTTATACTTGAAATGTTTAACAACATTCTGAGAACAGGTTCCTTTCCAAAATTAGCAAAGGCGGGCTTCATTCAGCCAATCCCCAAAGATCCAAACAAACCATGCACATCATATAATTCCAGACCACTCACCATGCTGGAAACAGGCATGAAGCTGTTCAATTCCATCATTGCAAACAGGATAAAGAAGGCCTTATCCAAACATCCGGTCCTTTTCCCAATTCAAGATGCCTTTCTTCCCAATAAAAACATTGAAGATTCGTTGCAAGTCCTAAATGCAGTTATCTCTGATGCTAACAGATTTGACAAGGAACTGCATGTTGTCTACCTGGACCTTAAACAAGCCTTTGACCGAGCAGAATTCTGGATGAGCAAGCTAGCGCTGGAGAAAATAGGACTGCTCGAAAACATCATTACAATTATTTCGGACATCACAGCCGAAGCATCCCGATCAGTCCTCACATCTGAAGGCATGGCAGATGAATGGGTGCTTGAATGCGGGGTACCCCAAGGAGAAGTCCTTAGCCCCCATAGGTTTGTGGCAATCATGGACATTTTAGCCATCTGGCTGGCCGAAAGGGCAAACGGGAAGAACCCTCCTATGAAACAAACTTATGGGTATGCCTTAGAAAAGCCGAGGGATGCCACCAGAAACCCGGGAGCAACATCACCCCAGAAGAACAGGAAATGGCTAAACATGAATCCACCGCCCAACATCTTTGCCAGATTTTTCTGTGATGACATCATTCTGATAGGTAAATCAAGAGAGGAAGCGCAGGACATGCTCGGGGTGATTGATGAGTTCATGCGGTTCATAGGGATTCCCATTAATGCCAAAAAATCGAAATACTCCCACAGGAAACCTATGAAACAGAGGCGGAAAGCACAGGAAGGGCATACCGAGCTGGAAAAGAAGCTAATGTCCGGAGTTATGCTGAAAATCGAAGAGGGAGAGGAAGGGCCCAACATATGGTCTGAGCGGCTTCCACCCAAGACCCCTGCCTATCTTGAATATAGCAACAAAACCGAAGCAAACCTATATTTAGGGGTCTAGTTTGCACTGGATGGCGGATGAGACCACCAAAAGAAGATACTTGTAGACAGACTTACTCAGAGCCTGCTGTCAGTCCAAACACAAACACTAAACCTGAACCAGCTCCGCTACATAATCAATGCGGTTGGTGTGCCGAGAATGGCATACCCTTTGAAAGTTACATCGATCATCTGTACGGAAACAAACAATGTAGCAAAAGAAATTGATGGCACAATAGCAAACTTCGTCCTGAGATATTTAAACTGTCCCATAGACACCAACCACCAATTGGTTTGGACACCGGCCGCTCTAGGAGGACTGGGGATTGACAGTGCAACTGACATTGCCCATGCAACATGCATCTCGGAGACCCTAATCACATTATGCAACACTACAGAATACGAGTATTGGAGCAACCAGATCATACATGGATCACAAGGCACTCCAAATGCACACCTGTACAGAGACAACAGCAACACATGGAGCAGAATGGCAAGTTATGTCACGGAAAGATAAGTGAGGGAGCTCAAAATCCAGGGCTCACCCTTATCTTACCACCTTCCCTTCAAAAAAGCCAAAGACAAAAGTGGGAATTGGTTCAAAAGAGTGAGCTACATGCTGTCAAAATATGGCTACTCCATAGATACAAAGCACTCCACTTTACAGGATTACGAGGAACTAGAAACCTTCCTTTACTCTTCACTCCCGAAATCGATTTATGAGAAGATAAGTATGCTAGTGGCAACCCGGAATCTCAGATACATGGGTTCGTTTTTCCAGCCATGTGGAGGACTTATGCTTAGTTGGGAAGAATTACGGGCAAAGCATAGCCTACAAGGAACAGAACCCCCGTCATGGTTCCTAGCTCTTCAGGCAGAAGTTATTTGTGATGAGTCCGAAACAGAGTTAAGAAAGGTTAAACTTAAATACAGAGACACACCGCAAGCCCCGGAGGAGGGCATGATGTGCTGGAAAGGGACAGGAATGAGCCAGGAACGAAGAGATAGAGCTGGTCAAAGTTAAGATATATGACACCGGGTTAGGTACTCTCCACTTGAAACAATACACTACGGATCAAGAAGGAATAAGTATGGAGACAAGCAAACACCTTGTTGCAGGGGAATGCTCATGACTGTAGACGGCTTCCCCGAGCCATGCCGACATCTCATGATCCAGCTTGCGGGATGGCGACACCGTAGACAACCAATCGTTCACCGCTGCCATCTTCCCCTTCAAGACCTCCGGCTTGGATTGACGGAAGACCTCCGCCGCGGATTCGGGGGGGGGTTTAGTGAGCATCGCTCGTTTGATGGACGACATTTTGGTCTTTGGGGGCGCTTCCCCCTTTTGGAGATGCGCGGCACGTTTACTTGCCATTCTATCTCCTATACAAAGGACACTTGGCCAAGGTAGTGCGGAGGGCATCCTGAAGACAAACACTCAGAAGACGTTCAGAAGTCACCCAGAAGACACGCGGAAGACATCTCCCGACATCTTCCGGACGTCTTCTTGACTGTGCTTGCGGAAGATACCCCAGATACCTTCTGTACATCTTCCAGACACCTTCGGGAAATATATGTCTTCCTGAACCCAGAAGAGGTGCGGAAGACACGCGGAAGACACGCGGAAGACACGCGGAAGACACGCGGAAGACATTTCCTGACATCTTCCGGACGTCTTCTTGACTGTGCTTGCGGAAGATACCCCAGATACCTTCTGTACATCTTCCAGATGTCTTTGAGGAAGACATGTCTTCTGGAAATCCGAAACTTGTAGAAGACACGCCGACGTTCCACCGAATGTCTCGTTAGGTAGACATTAGAAGACGCGTAGAAGACCCTCAAAAAAGTAAGGAAGACGCCTAGAAGAGGACTCAGAAGACATTCGGTGCGGGAACGTCGGCGTGTCTTCTTAAAGTAGAAGATCTCCAGAAGACACGTCTTCCTCAAAGACATCTCTGGAGGGTGACAAGATACCGGAATATCCTAGTTCACTAGATATCAGAGGGTCTCGAACTCTGTCTGGATAAACTCTCATAATAATATAAACCCTAAGCTAGATATACCCCGAACGGTCTCGCAACGGTAACGGAGTCTAGCCTACCTGTGACACAGCGAAGCGTGTGTCACAGCACGAGCCTACAGATCAGTCAGCAGTCCAGTGTTGGCCTAGGGGTCTGTCATAGGGGCCTGCACCGGGACTCCCAGTCAGGGCTGCCTATACAGATTCCAGCACACCACCCCAGCACTGCGGGTGGTGACTGGCTAGGAGAGTCAGAAGTGTAAGTTGTTAGGGCAGGAGCTAGGGTGACAGGTCCTAACTGCTAATCCAACTGTGCCATTCTGATACACAAATTGGAACCCTCTAGCTAGTACAAGAGCAAAAGCATACAGGCAATTGAGTGTCCTGCTAAACTACTGAAAGAGTCTGCACCAGCAAATCAGATTGAAGAATATAAAGTTGTCAAAGTAAATCAAACCAAATTGAAGACCGCGTTGAGGTCAAAGTACATCTCAGTACACCACCAGAAAGTGGTGCACTGCCAGAGCCAGAAGGAGATCTACTCAGGGTCAAAGTTCAGAGGAGCACCTTCACCACATCGATCACCGTAGTAGCCCGCAGTAGCACGGCGGAGCAACACGGGGCGGCCAAAGTGTAAGGTGTCGATCACTGAAAAATCATTCGCCAGAGAATTTGACGGATTCGGTGTTGTTGATTCGTCGAACACGGGAGGCTGCACCGCACCGGGGTGCTGCCAAGTGCTGCCCGACGATGGTGCCTCGTCATCTGAAGACGATGCCGGCGACAGCGGAGGACCTTCCTCAAATAACAACGCAGGCGGCGGCGGCCCGGGATGCCACGGCACCGGAGCCGCATAGAGGCCCTGCCGCCTCTGCTCCCGCCGGTGGAGACGAGGCGGAATAGCACACGGCACCGGATCAAGCGGTGCCGCCTCACCTGACACCTGCAGAAGGTCGGTCTCGTTGGCCACCGTGAAGGTGGCAGCTCCCACTCCCATGGCGGAAATCAAGAGAATGAAGGAAAGAAGGAAGGGCATCCCCCATATACCCGGCTGAGCGGGGAAGCCCCATGGTGGCTTGCCGCAACCAGAGGTGCGGAGAGCACCGTCACGCCAATCCCCAACGGCACCACCAGAGGGAGGTGCGTGGGCTGCGGGCTCCGACGCATGATTCGCCGAAATGGCAGGAGCCCGCGGCTGGCGCGCGTGATCCGCCAAGACAGCCTGCGGTCTCAGCCGGAAGCTGCCGTCGGGGAGGTCCTCGTAATCATCCGTGTCGTAGCCAGTCAGGTCGACCGGCACAACCGCGGCGCGGTTGACATTCTCCACAATGCCCTTGAACTCACCGTCCGTGCTCGCCGTAGTGGTCACCCGTGCCGATTGAAGGGACACGGGCTCGCCGTAGCCGTAGAGCTTCAGGAGCTCCTCCTCGTCCTCCAGGACAGGCATAGCAGGGGCCGGCACGGCGGATGCCGATGCCGCCGCACCACCTGCCGGAACCTGCTTCTCCGGTGTGTCACCTGCCTCGGCAGAGTCACACACCAGAGCCGAAGCCTGCGTGTCAACACCCCCAGACGGCAGGAAGGAGGCGTGAGTGTAGTGTACCTTAGGCTCAACGGCTGCGTTGACCTCCGCCGCGAGGTCGTCCAGCCGTTGGAGGATGTCCTCACCGGGTGTCCCCGTCACCGGTGGCACCGCGTCCACGGAGAAGCCGTAGGCGGACACGTCAATGCCTCCCACAACGCCCCCGCAAAGCACCGCTGGCGGGCCGTACACCGTCGCCGCACGGGCAAAAAAGGCGTCCGCCCCCTCATCCGCCGCCTCCTGGAACACGGCACACATGGCGAGGGCGTGTACGCCCTCCGCATCCTCGTCGTCGATGGGAATGCAAAAAGCTGCGGCCGTGCCAGGGGAATGTTGGCGACCGCCAAGGGGGCAGTCGCGGTAGAAGTGATAAAGCTCCTTACCGGATTTCTTGCAGCGATTACATAGCGGTTTCGCCCGCTGCTCGTCGCGATCGAAGCCTACGGCGGGCGGGTTGTTCACACCCATGCGAAAACCCCGCTGGGGCTGCCCCTGCCGCTGCGGCTGGCGTCCCTGCTGCGGCCGCTGTCCGTGCTGCCGCTGCGGCGGATCCCGTTGCCGCTGCACCACCGGCCGGACCGCCCCGCACTGCCGCCGCACCAGCTCAGTTAACTCCTGGATCTTGCCGAGGAGCACCTGGTGCTCGTCGCTGGAGAGCAAAGCCGACGCACCACCAGAAGAGGGGCTGGCCAGGGCAGTCTTGCCGGCCTCCGTCGCCGCCCATGCCTGGTAAATCTCAACCACCAGAGAGCGAAGGTCACCGAGGGAAACCGTCGCAAGATCGGCTACCATGGGATAGCGCACCTTAACCGCGGCGTAGAACACCGGGTCAAGCCGGGTGTACAAGCTGAGCTTCCTGGTGGCTTCGGCGGGCGTCCAGTCAGCTGCCTTGTTGTCCCGCACCAAACGTTGTTCCCGTGCCAGAACGGGTTGGGGGTCAACGTTGGCAGGATAGCTGAGAGCCGCATGCTCTTGCTGGAAAGACTCCCGCAACGCCACCGGAACGCAGCGCTTGATGATGTCCACCAGAGCACGCCGTCCATCTCGGTCAGCAGACGCGTCCGTCCCCGTAAGCCAGACGTGGGCGTTGTTGTGTTTCTCGATGACCAGCTGGAGCACGTCGTAGAGCAAGCCGTTGACCTTGCTCACCACCAGAGCCATAGGCTCGTCCAGATCGAACGAGGCCAGCTCCAGTCCAGCGGACGCGAACTCCGTACGAAGCTGCACCACCATGTCGGAGAGGAGGTTCGCGTCAGTCGTGCCGCTGAAATAATGCTTCTTGTCCCCAAGGATATCCTCGCGGATACCCTTGGCCCAAGACCGATGCAGCCGCTGCTTGTAGATTTCGTCAACGAGCTTGGACTGCTCCTGCAAATACTTCCGGGTGGCAACGTCGGCGTCCTCGTTGGAAGTAGGTGCGGGATACGCAAAAGTCGGGGTTTTGACCGTCGGCGTGTTGCGCACCGCGTCGGTCAGCCTCAAGGAGGCATCGATGTCGGAGTCCCTCATAAGGGACCTTTTGGATCTTATAGAAACCATCACGTAGAGAGCCTGATGGGAGGTGGTACGCTGATGGGGCGCGTAAGGGTAGCGGCGTGGGGAGAATGCGAGCAAACAGCCATGCGAAGAGCGGTAAAACCATGGCAGCGAGGGGCACTGGAAGACGAAGCCGAGGTCGAAGGTGCTGCAGTCACCAGCCCAAGAAACGGTAGATTGCTGGATCAAGGCAAAGAGAAAACCGTACAAGGACATTGCGCCGACAAAGTCCGATCTAGGTCGAACCCCCATAGCCGCCGATCAAACACTCAAAAGCTGCTCATCCCAAATTTCCCACGCGCACCCAAACGCGCCGGTGCGCACCACCTACCAAAGCGGATGTTTTAGCCAATCATGGCCAAAAGCAATGTGGAATATAGCGTGGATGGGGCCACGACCAACCGGAATATCCTAGTTCACTAGATATCAGAGGGTCTCGAACTCTGTCTGGATAAACTCTCATAATAATATAAACCCTAAGCTAGATATACCCCGAACGGTCTCGCAACGGTAACGGAGTCTAGCCTACCTGTGACACAGCGTGTGCCACAGCACGAGCCTACAGATCAGTCAGCAGTCCAGTGTTGGCCTAGGGGTCTGTCATAGGGGCCTACACCGGGACTCCCAGTCAGGGCTGCCTATACAGATTCCAGCACAAGATGCACAGAAGGTATCTGGGGTGTCTTCCGTATGTCTTTTTGTTTATATATATATATATATTTGAAAAAAGCTTTTAAAAAATCGCGAAAAACAAAAAAACATATAAGGTGCACAATATTGGGCATAATTGTATGGTGTAGGTAGAAGTGCAAAAAAAACAAGTGGTTTGTTCGGGAGAGGGGCAAACGTACCAAGTTACTAAGTTAAAACGGCCGACGAATTTGATCGAAGAAACTGCTCTTGTTTTAGAGCACCATCCCTCCTAGCAACGGTCGAACAGTCGATCACGCGCGCAGTGAGTCGCGTGAGACGTGATGACTGCACGATACCGCGGATAGCAAACCCGAAAAATCTGCCAGCGCTGCGCTGCGCTGGTGTGGCGCTGGCGTGTGGTCGCGGTCGTGGTCAGGCGTCATCGTCAGCTAGCATTAGCATCGCATCGCATCGCATCGCATCGTCAGGCCCAGCGCAGGGGAGTGAGCACGAGCACCGCACCGCACATCGACATCAGGGCTCTATATCGCGGTTTGATTTTTCGATATCGATACAATCCGATATCCGAACAACGGTATCGATAATCAGCACAATCGATAAATAATCGATTATTTTGACATTTATATGAAATTCGTTATAAATTAAATATGGAACACCGAAACCGGCACAATCGATAGTTTGATATTGCAATCCGATAATCGGCGATAAATACGATATATCGATAGTATCGGTTATCGGAAATATCGATATAGAGCCTTGATCGACATGACCGTTCGAGTTTGAATTTTATTTAACGTTGAAGTGAAATTTGCATCTACCACTTTTACACCTGCATCCAACTCAATTCCACCGCAGCCTCGTTTTCCGCGGACTGCTGCTGGGT
Source organism: Cymbomonas tetramitiformis (assembly GCA_001247695.2). NCBI lineage: Eukaryota > Viridiplantae > Chlorophyta > Pyramimonadophyceae > Pyramimonadales > Pyramimonadaceae > Cymbomonas > Cymbomonas tetramitiformis. The sequence goes on along the minus strand of LGRX02004589.1, from coordinate 104,649 downwards.
GAAGTGGTCCTTTTAAAATAGTTCGTCTAACAGAAAAACGTTGCACAACGCAATACTTCAATAGTGATTGCGGGTGCTTTTCGTGCCTTGGTTTTTTTACGCGCACTTCGGCGTGCTTAGCGTCTAATTGAGGTGTGAACGAGACATGTGTTCTCGCTCGTCCTTTGGACGAGATGATGCTGGTTCGATTCCAACTCACACCACTAGGCCTTTTTGTTTTCCTTCGGTAATCTTGTATTTCGTCTCGTACTATTTTTGCGCTTTACTAACCTTTGGTTTTGCGTTGCGCTTTGTTGTTCAGATCGGCTGAAAATGACCTAGTCCAAAAGGTAAATTTTCAGCCCAACCTCAACACCACAAGTAAAGGTATTTGCTCTATCATCCCCTAGTAGTGTCACACCTAGAAAATACTGCCTTTATGCGTTGTGTTTTTCCGCTTTACTAACCTTTGGTTTTGAGTTGCGCTTTGTTTTTCAGATCGGCTGAAAATGAGCAAGTGGGAAAAGCGCATTTTCAGCCCATCGCCCTCAACTAGAAGAGTAAAGGTGCTTACCTTACCCTTCCTAGGAATTTGTGCTTGTATTCATTGTGTGTTTTCACTCTACTAAGTGTTGGTATTTTGGTGTGCGTTGTTTTTCAGATCGGTTAAAAACGAGCGAGTGCAAAACCCATGTTTTTGCGTGGTCCAAGACCTATGCCATGTGTGCATGTTAGTTGAACATCGTTTCTAGGTAATTAGACTAGTTGTTTAAAACATGAATGTGAAGTAGTTCTACGTAGACACTTAGCTAGTTAGGATAATAATATGCGTGGCCCTCCTTATGATTAGATTCTTGATTGAAAAGTAATATTGTTAAAGCAATTTTAGTCTCCAAAGCATCTTAGCCTTCCACACAAACAAATCATCTCTTGTCGTGTATCAAACATTGAGAATATGTTTGTTAAGGATGGCGAGAAGTGTATTATGCCATACATCTTGTTTGCACTCATCCTTCTTGCAAACTTATTTCAGCCTAAAAATAGTCCTCGCGAATGCGTATACGGATGTTGAAATTTATTAGACATGCAGAAGGCATTCAGAAGATATCTTCTACATGACTTCTGTACATCTTCTGAATTCCGGAAGATGTCTTCTAGACGTCTTCTGGGTTCTAGAAGACATCCAGAAGACGTCTTCTACGCGTCTTCTAATGTCTACCATCTTCTGAGTTTCAGAAGACGTCCGGAAGATCTTCGGGGAAGTTGTACAGAAGACACCCAAAAGATATCAAGAAGACGTCTTCCGGGATTCAGAAGACATGTAGAAGACATGCAGAAGACGTCCAGAAGATAACTTCTGGATGTCTTCGCCGAAGATCTTCTGGACGTCTTCTGGAACCAGAAGATGGTAGACATTAGAAGACGCGCCGAAGACGTCTTCAGGATGTCTTCTGGATGTCTTCTAGACCCCAGAAGACGTCTCAGAAGACGTTCAGAAGACGTTCAGAAGACGCGTCTTCTGATTTTCCCAGAATGTAGGGTACGGTTTCTCCGTGCCGCCTCCGCCTTCTGGCGGGACCGACGACGAGGACATCTTGCGGCGGCTTGATGCCCTCACCTCTGAGGTTCAGGCCGCCCAAGACACGGTACATTTTACCCACGCATCTTTCATTCCTGGGAGCGGAGCGGAGGGGCATGCATCGGCTCTGGTGTGTGGCCCTGCCGCTGCGGTGGGGATCACACCGGAGGGGCAGGTTCCGGCAGGTGGTGCGGCGGCATCGGCGTCCGCCGTGCCGGCCCCGGCTATGCCTGTCTCGCAGGTGAAGGCTGTGGGGCCCGCGCCAACTCAATCGGCGCGGGTGACCACCACGGAGGCGACATGCGGCGAGTTCGGAGGCTTCGTGCAGACGGTTAATCACGCCGCCGTCTACCCGTCTGACCTGACAGGCTATGACACGGACGACTACGAGGATTTCGCGGACGGTACTTTCGCGGTGAAGCCGTGGGCTCCGGCCGGTGCTGTCGGGTGCGGTGTGCCGCCTTTCGGCTTTGGCAAGCCGGCGATCGGAGCTCTCGCGGTGCTTTCCCTCTTCTGCATTTCTTTTGCAGGTGTAGCTGTTTCGGCTTCCACGGCTTCTGCTGTGTCAGCTTCTGCATCGGCTACGGCTATGTTTGATTAAACGCGTTACGCGTAAAAACTTTTAGGGCCCAAATGCGTAATTTACTCGTAAATTACGTCGAGCGTCATTCAGGCCCCGTTTTACCGGAATACCCTGAGGGTTAGCGGTGAGGGACCTGCGGGTTAGCGGGGTCTATAACACACGCGCTACTTATCCACTGTTCCACTCGTCCATTATTTTTTTGTGGCATGTGTTGTATATTGTAAAGGACGTCAATGCCGACATTTTGAGATGTAGAACGTATGCATGCGGTCAAGTTTTGGATTGATATGACCACATTTAGGGTTCGGCACACGTCGCAAAAGCCATAGTGCAATACGCATTACGCGTAAAAACGTTTAGGTCCCAAATGCGTAATTTACGGGTAAATCACGGTAGTGGGGGGAGCGTTTTATCAAACATAGGGCTACGGAGATGCCTTCGCCTGGTGGTGATCTCGATTGGGAGACTCCGTCATTTTACTTTACGAATGATTTTGTTGATTCAGTGAACCCGGCTCAGGGTTTCTTGTTGGCTCACGATGTGCCACCGCTTCGGCCGCCCGAACCTCCTGACGTTGTGAGCCTTCTAGCCTTTCAGGATTTGTCTCAGGCGGATTTGGGAATTAGCATGGCCTACTACTACGGCATGGCCTTACGTGGGAGCGGTTCTCTCGATGTGGAGCACTGCTATGGAGCTGGTTTCTTTACATCCTACTATGGTATGGACCTCCGAGAGGCCACCGCTGACTACTACGATGCCGTCGATTGACTTCTTGTTCACTCTGGATGCACACCGACATGGTGGTGTGCGGAACTCCGGTGACTTCAACAATTTTTCTGGTTTATGGTTTTACTTTGACACCTTTGAAATCTTCAATTTGACTTGCTGACACAGAGCCTTTCAGTAGTTTAGCGGGACCTTCATTGCTCGTGTGTTTCTGCTCTTGTGCTGGCTAGAGGGTTCTAATTTGTGTATCAGAATTGCACAGTTAGATTAGCAGTTAGGCCTTGTCACCCTGGCTCCCGCCCTAACACTTGCATCTTACATTTTCCGACTCTCCTAGTCAGTCACCACCCACAGTGCTGGGGTGGTGTGCTGAAATCTGTATAGGCAGCCCTGACCGGGAGTCCCGGTGCAGGCCCCTATGACAGACTCCTAGGACCAACACTGGACTGCTGACTGATTTGTAGGTTCGTGCTGTGACACACGCTGTGTCACAGGTAGGCTAGACTCTGAGACCGTCCGAGACCGTTCCGGGTATATCTAGCTTAGGGTTTATTTATCTTAGACAGTTTATCCACACTGAGTACGGGACTATCTGATATCTGGTGTACTAGGATATTCCGGCACCAAGCTCGAGTCCATCGCGCATTCGCGCTCACCATCGACAACGAGTGCTTTGACTATTTCGACCTCATCCCTCCACTTCCCTCACCTTCACCTTATGCGCCCCTTGGTCACCATCTGGTGGTGTCTGGTGGTGCTATCGCACTCACTTCGCCCCTCGCCATCGTCCCTTTTGGGTTTCTTCCCATGCGCTCAATCACGTCCCCTCTCCGCATTTTTCACTTTCCACCTCCCTACCCCCTCTCCATCGACGCATTCGCTATGGTGGTGCCTGGCCGCTTTTGGCTCTGGCACCGTACAGGGATTGGTTGACCATCACCTTGGTGGCACTCGACACCCTCCACCATCGAGGGCACCACCGCCGCCGAAATTCATCCCCACCAAGAATTAGAACAGACATCGGCAGTTTTGTGTTGTGACCTAGCAAGCCTAGACATGCAATTGTTGCTTAGCCATCGCCCACGCGGGGATCCGCCACTAGATGGACTGAAAAAGGTCCCATTGGGCCGAGTAACATTTGTGTACTAGCTAGGACCTAGGGTGAATTGCTGCATCCTGCCTGTGACCTCACACCTTCGGGGTGAGGTGGTGTCATGAAGGGGGTGACTTTGTGTCACTGACAGTCAACCCCCTTTCTGTGTCACCCCTCACTGCGAGTGTCACTTGCAGTCTGTCACGTGCTTTCCGACCGACAATCCGACACACACAAAACCCTAAGTAATTGTGGTATCAAATTGTCTTAGCCGTTTTGCCCGTTCCCGACTGTTTCCTGAAGCTGTGAATATATATCTTAACTATATATATATCACACTCTTCGTGAGGCGGGAAGGGGGAGTGGGGAGGGGAAGGGGGAAAGGGGGAAATGGGCGGAAAGGGGAAATGGGGGAAAGGGGGAGCGGGGGGGGGCGGGGGGCACTCAAAGAGCTCGTCTCTATAATCGTCACGTGGCAAATCGCGATTTTCACTCTGCACGTCAGACGTCTCCGATTTGTCACGTGTCGATGTGATGCGTGGGAATCGTTTAAACGGTAGATTGCAAAATCGCATGGACATGCGCGGCCTCGAGCCTGCGACCAAGCGCATTTTGATGGTCATCAGCTCATCAGCTCATCACACTCATCAGTCTGATTGGTTGCTGGTTTCCAAACGTCGCTATGACTTTCCATTAGCGCCACTAGCTAGCACTAGCCAACGGTCTTAACTTTCAGCCTTGTCAGCAGTCACGAGCTCACGACCTCAATCGCTCCCGAATTCGGATGGAAATTGTTGAAAATCACGCGTGCGCTTCATGCATGTGACGGATTTTGGGGTTGAAAAGATGCTCTTCCGGGTTTCTCTATAGGAGAACAAACTTAAGGAAGACGATTACAGCTGCCCGATTTCAGATGGCACGATCGAATGATTCAAGCTCTTTTATTTTTTGAGAGCGCCCAAACGAAAAGTGCAAGTCGCGGTTTTTGCGGAGCTGAAAGATTCCCTGGCGTCATTTTTGAATTACGCCAGCGCCAGGACCCAAGCAACGATGTGGCACCTAATCCGACGTGGCACCTTTTTTGGTCTCGGAAAATGAAAAGATTCCTTATTGCGGAACCTCTCTAAATTGGGTAAAAAAAAACACTTACCTTATTAGAGCCCTAGAGAAGAGTGAACACTGTGGACACAGTAGAGCTATTTATATGAATTATCAACGCCAACGCAAGACTTCCGGCGGGTTCAACTGTAACCGTTGGTCGGAAGGTCCGTGCAGTAGCGGTGACACGAGGTAGTTGTCAGGCACTGCCTGTCTTGACAATGCGCACGTTGGCGAACTTGTTCGCCGACGTGTCATTGTCAAGACAGGCAGTGCCTGACAACTAACTTGTCTTGCGTTGATCCCCTACTAACCCAAAGATCGAAGGTGACCAAGGTGTCCACGAGCGCCGCTTGACAATGTTGAGCAGCGCTTGACAATGTTTGTGAGAGACGTTGCCCTTTATCGTCGTCCATTTAGTCAAATTAATTTTGAACTCTACCGTCGATCCCCAGCCTGTTTTCCGCTTCTCGACTGCACTCGATCTGCGGAAGGTATAAATCGTTTGCGCAAGATGTACCTACAATATAATCAAGTATTTCACGTTTCCCCATCCAAGGTACAAATTATACAGTTTTCCCACCACTTAATTTTTACTCAGATTATTTCACTATACAGTCCTCCCACCACTGTATTTATACTCGATACTGAATTTCACTATACAGTAGCATACTGAATTTCACTATACAGTAGCATACTGAATTTCACTATAGGAATTACAGGAATTTCAGAACTTGTATGCTTCTGAATTTCACTTTTCAGTCTTCCCACCATTGAATTTATCCCAAGATTATTTCACTTTTTCCCACCACCGATTTCATATGTAAGTTTCCATTTTAAGTTTTGAAGGTGATGGCCGCGGCCGATCGAACGTGATGACCGATTTTGAAAGAGCTGGCAGAGGATTTCGCGTCGCGCCATTGGTGTGTATAATTTCTGTTGCAGCCCACATCCACATCGGCGTCTTTGATGACAGTGTCACCAACTTTCATTTATATGTGAGCTTTGCGGCATTGCGGACTTCGCAATCTAAATATAGCATAGTGTGACAGGCTGACGACGTTTTGCGCCCGCAGAAGGATATGTATGTATGTATGTATGTATAATTTCTGTTGCAGCCCATACAGGCGTTTTTTATGATGGTGTCACCAACTTTCATTCTGGGAGCTTTGCGGGCTTCGCAATGTAAATGGAATGCTAAAAGAATAGTGTGACTGACGCTGATCCCGCTTCCCACAGATTTTATAATTCCTGTTGCAGCTCATACAGGCGTCTTTGATGACAGTGTCACTAACATTCATTCTGGGAGCTTTGCGGGCTTCACAATAATAGCATAGTGTGACAGACGCCGTCTTGCGTCACGCCGAAGATTTCCATATATAGGTGTACGATTCCTGTTGCAGCGAAGTTGTGAATTGCCTTTTTGTTTTATTAATCCTGAAGGCATTTAACCTGTATTTTAATATCTCATATATGATGTTGCATAATATCACGTCATCATATTTCATTACGTAAAATCACGTCATCATCGAAATTCGATGCGCGCGCATATTCGACCATCCATTATTCAATGATCCCTACCTGTGTTATAAAGGTTTTGCTAATTTTCGGTGTTCATCATCTAATTCCCGCGCGGGCGAGTGGATTAAGCGGGGGTGGCGGTGGACGGTTGGTGTGGTGTGACGCAGGTACCTGGATCGAAGCCACAAGTGGAGCGTGATGGAGCAATGGTGGCGAAGCGGTACAGGCGCCTCGGTGGCGTCCCCGGAGAGCCGGGGGGGTCGCCGGGGCGCAGGCGAGGCAGGGGAGCTGATCTGGGACACGTCATTAGCATTTATGCTCCCAGGATATTTTTCATATAAATATTTTAAAATATTTCTGAATATTTCTGAATATTTTTATATTTTTATATTTTACTTTTTCATGTATAAATTTAAATAAGCGGCGTCTTGACAAGAACCCTTGTCCGCAGACGTGTCATCCGATGTGGACCAACCAAAGTACTCCATTTTTAGCAACGCAAGACAAAGTATCGCTATCGGTAGGGCTCTAGCCGAGGCTCAGCCCAAACTCAAACGCTGTCGTTGTCGTGTCATGAATATTCTATCGACGTATAAACTATTACTATAAAAAGAGTCTTTTGAATATATATATATCTATCGAATAGAGCTCTAGTGTCTCGCTCACGTCAGAGTCTCACACTCTCTCGAGACTCGACCGATCGGCTGCGATGGATGCGCCAGCGCCATCGCAGATCGCACAAGTGAAGGGTGCACAACGCTCAACGCACATCCGACATCCACATGACATCGCACACGTTGAAGTTCCATGCTCTACTTGTAATGTTCAACCCAAACGAACTTCCCATTTGGATGCCACTTTTTTTTAAAGGGTCTTCAGCCAAGTATCTTTTAAGCAAAAAAGTTTCCATTCCCCCCGGCGATACCTCGATTTCGAATCGTGGAAGGTCAGATTTCATCTTGAAGACACTGCTATATATATATTGTTGGTAAATTATATAATTTTTTTGGGTATAGACTGGTATATTTTGGGTGAAAATGGATGCATACACGCCGACAGCCTATGACTCCATGTATGAAGACAGTAGCAGCGGATGGGGTCGCATTACAAGTCAAGCATCTAGCCGGCTTCAGCACTTTTTAGACAAAGTTACTCCATATCCTCTTGGCAGATGGGCGGGCTTTCTTGTCATTGTGTTCTTGTATGCAATCCGGGTGTATTACTTGAAAGGGTTCTACATTGTGACCTACGGAGTTGGCATTTATCTACTCAATCGGCTCATCGGCTTCCTTTCACCGATGGTGGATCCGGAACAAGAAGGACCAGCGCTGCCAACTAAGAGTGATCAGGAGTTCAAGCCTTTTGTCCGCCGCTTGCCTGAATTCAAATTTTGGTACGCAGAGAGCCCTTCTGCTGTCTCCGCGTGCGTTCGTGTGGTACATTCGTGCAGTTTGAGACACGTGAACTGGAACTAGTGTTTTGTGGTTCAAAACGTTGAACTGTTGTTGCTATGTTTTCTGTATCTTGCGGCATCGGTGTTCGCTTCGTCTGTGAAGTAACGCACGAACTATCGGTCAACGTGGTTCGTGGCGAGCCTCTTTGGTATTTGGAAACAGCTTACATCTATCGGGTCTTCTTTCAACTTTTCTAATATTTCGGAGAAGTCTGCTTGAAAGATCCAGACTTTTAAGAGGCTGGTTCCGAGCGGTTTTGAGTTTTGCAGGTACTCATGCACGAAGGCATTTTTGATCGCCTTCTCCATGACGTTTTTCTCATTTTTCGATGTTCCAGTATTCTGGCCGATCCTGTTGATGTATTGGTTCGTCTTATTTTTCGTCACAATGAAGCGTCAAATTCTGCACATGATTAAACACAAATATGTACCTTTCTCGTTCGGGAAGCAGGTACTCAAGCCGCGCCCCGCTCCTGCGCTGTCCCGTCCCCAATTTTTAAGCTCTATCGCGTGACTCATTTCTTCCACAGATAACCGCCTCACTTGTGGAAGCGTCTGCTGAACGATACGTTCCTTCTTTCTAATAGTTTTACAGATATACTTTGAACCTACAACTGCCCGTCTGAGTATGAAGCCCCGCTTGATATACTTAACTTTCAGTGATTCCTTCAGCTAGTTCTCCCGCCATTGCTGCTCTAATATGGATATTGCTTCGCAGGTGTATTCGGCGAAGGGTAAGTCGGCAGGAGCCGCCGACCCTAACGCAGACTAAGGGGCCCTTGCTGCAAGCTGCTATTGAGAGAGGTGTAGCAATGACCCGGCTTGCTGCACAGTGTTTAAGGTTTTCAATTTCGTAGAGGTACTCACTTCAGTCCTGTATATACAATGCCTAATATTGCTAGGGAGCCGCGCCCAGAAACTACTGGTTAAGTTCGATCTGTTGACGTATATGTTGTTATAAACGCGTGAACGAGCGTGAGGTATTCAAACCCGTCTTCCAGCTTCTCTGGTGTCGTGCACTCACCAAGAGTCACCCGCTTCCACCGGCCGGTCCGATGCTTTCTGTAGTTATCCTGGCTTGGCGCTGAGAGGTCTACAGTCTCGAACACGTACGTCTTGTGCTTTGAACAGGGTACAACCAGTCTAAGGCCGCTCTGCTCTCGGGATCCCGAGGATCGCAAGTGGTTCTTTTATATACGAACAGCTGCGGGTTCCTTCACAGTGTGCTGCTGTGATTCCGCCAGACAACTGGCGCGAGGTTCTTGGCGGCCCAATAATCAGTTTTCGCGGTATTCTGCGCTTCGTGGTATTCCGGCGACGCCACGTTCGCTTTGCATTCGGGACCCACTTGAGCAAGCAGTCTACTTGCGCGACAACTCGAGCTTGAAGCTTGTTGCTGCAAAGCTTCAAGCTTCAATCTTTGCTGCTTTAGTCCAGGCGCGACTTTATCCGAGGAAGGTTTCTTCTGAAACACGTGAATTGGGGGGAGAACCTGGAGCAGAAGAACGAGCACTTCTTCGGCTTGACTCTCTGCTTCTGTCGGGAGTATCGAATCGTGATCTCATCGAAGTGGAGTTTGTGTTTTGTCGGTCACGTCCGATCAGAGTGACCGTCTCAGCTTAAGCGCAGAAGTTGTCTTTTCGCTGAACAACACCGTACCGGGCCTCTAAATTTGACTTGATAGCTGGGCCACTGTCCGCTCAGCCGTCTCTTGTTGCAAGAGTCTTGCGAACAGCGCAACGTTTAAAGATGGAATCGCAGTGACTTTCGCAGGTTTGCACACCGAGCTCTGGGAAACACTCCATAGCCAAACGGAGTTTTAACCAGCGTTATCACATAGGTCCGAATCTCATTCTCACTTGACTGATCTATGGATCAAATGCAGCACTTCCTCAGTCAGGAGAGTTACTGTCCAGTGTCCAGCTATCCACCCTGTCTGTCTGTCCCCGAGCTCCAGGTCAACGGACAAACTGTTCCAACTACATGTACGCCTTGTTAATTGAACTTTCTGTTCATGTATCGTGCTGTAAGGTGTCAACAATCGTCGAAGTGGAGGGAAACCAAAGCAGGGGATCTATCCGACCATGGTATGTTTTGACAGACTAGCCATAGTTGCTGTGTCCTTTTATGCACAAACCGTCATACAGCGGTATGTTCTTGTGGAGCTGATTTAGCTATCATGCCATTCTTTATCTCTAAGTATGGAAAAGGAATTTCCTTTCTGAAGTGGTGGACTTATTGAGCTCTTGTACAAAAGGCCAACCCAATTATTTCAGGGTATTGTTCGGAATCCTTTTTATTTTGTCACTCTCTGCACTCTTGTTTTGTTTGTAGCCTATTGCTATTGCTACTGAAAAGCGATATGTGACAGCAACTTGCATTGCACCCATCTCTTCAATGCATGTCTTTTTTTTTTATCGCTGGAATGTGTATACACGATTTCTCGTTTTGTCCATTCCGTGTTCCTGACTGCTTCTCATTTCCATTGGGACGAGGGTGGGCTGGCGTTTGCCATTGGGCACAATGCTTCTCAATTGTCTCCACCAGGGCCCATCTTGCAACAGAATGCTCATACCGTAGTTTTAAGGTTGTTCGCTCCTGGGATATTTATTAGGCAGGGCATATGATTGTTTAGGAGCGCTGATACCCCACCGATAATGCAATAACGAGATGACATCAGATATCGAACATGGATTTAAGGGTTTCGGCATGAAGGGTCCTCAAAGGTCAAACACGCTGCTTACCGCAGTATTGCCAACGAAATAAGAATAGCTTTCATATTTCAACACACCAATATGGATATGAATTCTAATTCTTCAACTTCCGTACAATTCTTGTAAGGAGACATATGGATCGATATCAGTAAGTTTAAAGGATTTGTAAGGTACAAACGGAGATCTGAAATTATCACCCTAGGTTTCGCAACGAGCCGGATCGGATAAAAAATTCAGGGTTTTCGATGCGCTGTAAATTCGCTACCTCATTTCCCCGAAGCGCGGCAAGTTCATGCGGGTCAATATGCTTCTTCATACTAATACTTCAACTTATCGATTGCTTCAAATGATGTCTTACGGCGTCCTGCGACAGGATTCCGTGAACATCCTTGAAAATGACCTTGGAGCGCTCAATCGAGCATCCGCTATATCCCACATAGTGTAGGGGTATATCGGATGTGCGCAAGGGATGCGTAAGAGTCTCGGCATCATTATTCTGTTCCCCGTTTTACTTTACTTACCGCCAATCAAAAGTTTTACTTTACTTAACGCCAATCAAAAGATATAAGCGAAAATCTGTTGGAAATCGGTTATTTTACTTGTTAAGTTGGAAGGCCGCGGGCATCTCAAAATGTAGAGATGTCCTCACCTGATCCCGAGATTGTCGGTATCCCCGGTTTACTGACAGTCTTGGGAATGACATATGCACCGTGAGTCTTTTGGAGGTTTGGGGAAATCGACGCGGAAGTTCTTTGATAGTTGTGCACAGCGCAGGCAAGACCGATTGTTTCAGGAGGAGGAGGATGTGGCATGGAACACGCGGGCCTTTTCGAGTTATTGGTTGCAGCAGATAGTGGTTGCCTTGCACGGCTCGCAGGGCTTCGGAATTGCTTGTAGGGCTAGTCATGGTTATCAAGATGGGTGAACGCTGCGAATCTGCATGAAGTTTATCTAGGTGGTAGTTTTAGCATTTGGATGAGTTTGTTTGTTTGCTATGCCTTTGGCTTCAGGCACAAGGCAGCAGTGCGCTGGCGGTGCAGATGCAGAGGGGCTCGGGTGGCTCAGTGAGGCCTAGGGGGTCCCATTCTTCACTAGTGCGGAGCTCCGGAGAATCCGGATAAGTGTCCCAGAGTGTGTGCTGAATCCTTTGATCCCCGGCGTGGGTACATAGTTCAGTCTCCTGTGGCTACGGGGTGCCAAAGGAGTCGCACGGATAAGCATACACACCCACCCACTGAACTACGGGGTGCCAAAGGAGTCGCAAGGATAAGCACACCCACCCACTGAACGACACGAGGCCCGCCGACAAAAACCCAGCCCACCATCATCCCAAGGCCCACAAACACAAACGGCCACACACCAAATGGCAAGAAGCACGCCAACCGAAGCCAGCCCAGCAGCACCCCCGTGGATGAGGGCACGCAGCCCAGCAGCACCCTCGTGGATGAGGGCATGCAGCCCAACAGCAGCCGTGGATGAGGGCATGCAAATAAACCCCCCGCTAAATACACACTGCCGCACACACACGCTTGGCGACGCACTCTCAGTGGCGGCCGTTGCGCTTGCAGAGTGCGGCTCACAAAGAGAGCTTGGATTCTGGCCATTCTTTACACTAGCCCCAACATGGGCACATTAACGGTATTGTATTGAGTCCACTACTCCACATCAAAAGGCCGAGGTGTGCGTCCGGGGCCTCTGCCCAGCCACGTGCCACTGCCGCTGTGGATACTGCCGCGCCCCGTCATCTAAGTCGCTGCCGTCATCATCTTCATCGGCATTATCCTGAGAGGCAACCATAGAGAACCATTCAACAAAGATCATGCACGGCCACATACTCGTCAGCACATCTGGTCATCGGAAACTATATCCTCCCCAAGATCTCTCATCCTCGCGTGCTGCAGCGCTCGTCGGAGCCGGCCCTGCGCGCGGAAGTGCACGGCGTTTGGGTCCCGGTGGATGGAGCTTGCGACGGGCTCCAGTCGAGAGCGGGCCCAGCACACTTTTGACAAAGGCGGCAAATTTCTAAGAGGAGGCACTTCACGGTTCATCTCAGTCACTGCGAACGATTTAGCCCTATCCGCCCGAAAATTCCCATTTCCAATTTCTCCCCGGGCAAATGTGATGCACCAAACTTGCCACGGCTTGCAGGTCAGCATGGAGGCGCGGCAGCACAAGTAACCCTGAACCGTCGAGTGATCATGCTTTTTCTGTGTGACTGCCACGTGGTCATCTCGCAACACACCAAGAACAGCCATGACGGCCATTCCCAGGCAGTGAACGCGGCGCACGGTGTCGTTTGCCTTTTTCGGCGCGGGCATCTGGCAGCTCGCCAATCCCTCAGTCTATGCTGGCACTCCTCGCATTCTCTGGCTCACCTCCGAAAAGTCTGCCCCTTCACCTTCGTCCTCAACATCACTATCGCCATTCAAGTCACCCTCCTCGCCGTCTTCGTCATGCTCTTCATTTCCTAATTCCTCCTCCTCCTCCTCCTCCTCGCTATCTTCAGCATCAATATTGGCAAGCAGAGCATCATCGCCATCATCGTCGTCGTCGTCATCATCGTCAGCCTCCGAATCGTTTTCATCTTCCTCACTGTCTAACAAATCATCATCATCATCGCCGTCATCATCATCGCCGCCATCATCATCGTCGTCATCATCATCGTCATCATCATCATCGTCGTCGTCATCATCACCATCGAATGTTCCACGATCAAGCAGCACCTGGTCATCACACGGGCGCCACTCCTCACGTTGGCTCACCGTCTTCTCTCCACGGACTCGCTGAAGCCGCTTCTCCGCACCCTGCTCTCTGCACCTCGCGCGGAAGCTCTCCGCCGAGCTGATTCGCATTCGGCAGACGGCTGCTCCATCTTGCATGCCAAATGCAACAGGCGCTAAAGACTGTTTTGCTAACAGCTTGCTTTTTGATCTTTCTCAGTATGATCAGATGGATATCTTTGTACCCACACACCACCGTGACATTTACCTTGGTCAATTAGTCACATACGCGGTCACGGACCCTACACGCAACTACAGAAAGTGCGCGTGCCTCGGGTCACCCTCGGCGTGACCGTGCAATATCCGTAGATGATGGGAAGGGGGGCAAAGCATTCTCAAAGTGAAGTGCAGCCATGCGACGTTGGTAACACACCACCGACTTCTGAATTCTGCGACATGCGCCGAATTAGATTACTATCATACTATTCAGATTTGATAGTACCTTAGTAATTCCACCGAATGGGCGGTGGCAACTGTCCTTATTGCCGGCAGATAACCACTCCCATAGTGATGCAAGCGCCAAAGGAGGGGGGGACGGGGCTGGAGGATATATGACGGACCTGCGGCAGTCTTGAACCTATGCCCAACCTGCCCCCGGCGCCTGCTTTGGGGGCGACGCCTGCGGTGAGGACGTTTCGAATCTGCTTGCTAAGCTGCAAAAACGGCCATCCCTTCCACTCAGCGCTTTCGGGCCGGCACCATCGATCAAGTTCGAGCTTTGCGTTCCCTCTCAGGCCGGCACTCAGTAGCTCCACCTCCAAGAGCAGGCAGGGGACGGCTGGAGACACCGCACTTTCTTCCAACGAAGCCTGAGGTGATTATCGGCTCACAAGGTTGTCATCACGTATGGCCAACCATTCCTTGGGGTATACATGACCCGGGGGGATGGCGCAAGCACGGGGAGGTTGCGGATGGCTTATCCTTAGCCGCTTCCTTTGGCACCACGCAGCCACGGAAGATGGGCTGCGCTATCTTCCCATAGCGGGGAGCAAAGGACTCAGCACACAGGTGAGGTTGCGTGCGGCTCATCCTTGGACCGACTCCTTTGGCATCACATCACCACAAAGCATCGGCTGCACTATGTACCCTCACAGGGGATCAAAGAATTCAGCACACACTTCGGGACACTTATCCAGATTCTCCGTGCATATGTGTGTGTGTGCGTGGGAGGGGAGGGTGCAGGGGCCGGGCAGGCACCGGGATATGCGGCTTCGGTGGGCTGCGAGGGCGGCTTGGGGGAGGTGCGCACTGCGCGGGGCGGCGAGAAGGGGGGTGGGAGCTGTCGTCGGTGATCCAGACTGCCTTGCCGCTCGGGGTGGTGCCCACCTGGCGCCCCAGCGCCGGTCTCTCCGGATCCTGCCCCGGCCCATGCCGCCCCTCCCTCCCCCTCCCAGTGAACTTCGTGCTAGAGCCGCGATTGAGCCTCGGGTGCCATCGGATCGCCGAGCAGGAGCTGCCTGCCATCGGATCGCCTAGCAGGAGCTGCCTGCCTTCCATCCGCTCTGTTCCACGTGACGCCCCCTATACTGCAACCCACGGCACAGCTGTTCCGGATGCTGCCTCCCGGCTGCGCAGCGCCGAGCCGTCGAGCGATGGCGCGGCGCCCGCCAGGAGTGCGGAGCGCGGCGCTCATTCTTTGTACTCACTCGCAAGGTGCCGGGGGTGAAGGGGCGGTGACATACGGGCGGTGCCAAAAGCGTCAAACTCTAGCAGCGGCATTGGCGCCTCCCCTCCTGTGTCCCCTCCCCCTGTGCCCTTCAACCTCCGTGATCTCGACCGGCCTGCTCTCGGGAATTCCCAACCCCAGACCAGCCTGGTCTGGCCCAACGCCAACATAGCATCAGGAGCCGCGCGATTGCCCCGCATCTCCGGAGAGGGCCAGAAAGCGCCACTTCTGGACCGAGGAATTCTAACATGCCTCCCCCCTGCGAGAGCTCAGCCGCTTGTCATCATGGGTGCCCAAAGGAAGAGGGTGCTTGTCATCACGGGCGCCCTGGGAGAAGGCCTGCTTTTGAACTCCAAGCAGCTTGCGTGCGCGCCACTCTGCGGTGCGGACCGCCCGGCTTCGGTTTGCCGAGGTGCGGAGCACCCTTTAGCTTCGCTCCATCGTAAACCGAAACTGCGATTCGTGCCCCCCGCAGGTTGACACGGGTAGGGCGGCGGTGGCTGCATGCTGGCTGCGCGTTGGGGTCGCGCGTCACGAATGGCCAGAGGCCCTTGACGAAGGGCTCAGGGCGGCACTGCAGCGGACCTAGAAGGTGACCATGATCTCCGATTGGCCGCTGCTGGTCTGCTGGCTCTTCTGCAACTCCCCCAATATCTCCCCGTGTTGCCCCCCGCCGCCTTGCTCTCCGGCACCTCTGAACCCACGTGAAGTGAAAGCGTCTTCAAAGGAATAAACATCAACCTGCAGTTAGGGGACTCGTTGTGATTGGCCCACACAATCATGCTGCCAGCAACATCGACCTGCAGTTAGGGGACTCGTTGTGATTGGCCCACACAATCATGCTGCCAGCAACATCGACCTGCAGTTAGGGGACTCGTTGTGATTGGCCCACACAATCATGCTGCCAGCAACATCGACCTGCAGTGAGGGGACTCGTTGTGATTGGCCCACACAATCATGCTGCCAGCAACTGAACGCCGCGAGCGAACAGGGCGCCGCACGGCGCTCGCTCCTGAGAAGGAATGTAGCGAGCAAGCCAAGGGAGGTGGGAGGGAGGGCAAGGGGTGCAGATGCACATCTGATCACACGTTACATGGGAGCGGGGTAGAGGTGGGAGGGCGGCACCTGGTGGTGAGGTGGCGAGGGTTTGAAGTGCGGTGTTGCTGCTCCGGGGGCTGAAGGGCGGCGAGGAGGGCGGCGGCGGGGAGTCGAACATGCCGGCCATGGACAGAGATTGCGCGCGGGGGGTCGGAAGGGGCGGATCGTGCGGGGCGTGGATGGCGAGGTGCAGCATGCGGTCCGACTGCGCGACCGCAACCTGCTCCCCACAGGGCCGCCGGGTTCCGCGCCTCCCACTGCTCAGCCGCGCACTTGCCCCCAGCGCGCCCCGCTGAGCCGAGGCACCCCACAGCGCTTCCGGAGGCGCCACTTACGACGGGAAGGAAATCTTGCGGCAGGTCCTACGTGCAAACGCTAAGTATGCAGGCTGCCAGCACCTGGCGGATAGCGGACATTGCTGGGGCTACGGTGCTGTCATCGACTTGCTGGGCCTGGTGCGAGGTGCGCTCCAGCAGCTGCTTGCAGATGATGCTCCCCGGCCCTGCGTTTAGATCTGGAACCCTCTTCCCCCCCCTGTCAGCTCCTCCTGCACCCTCTAGACCCCTTTTACTTACGCTAGATGGATTTACCTGCAGGCAACGCACTTAGAAGATAATGTTGCAAGAACTCCGCCATGTAACCCCGCCGCTCCGCTTATTGGGTGACGTGGCAAGTGAGAATGCCGCCGAGCGGCGGGGTTACATGGCGGAGTTCTTGCAACATTATCTTAAAAAGTGCGTTGCCTACAGGTAAATCCATCTAGCTGTTGCACAGGCAGCCGTCAATGAATTGCCATCGCGTGTGAGCCCCGCCTTTCGCTGCCGTCAATGATCCACCATCGCGTGTACGCTGCGATCACTCATCCGGCTGGTGCCCGGTGCCTCGGGAGGCATGGTGCACTGCGGTTTCCGTGGTCACCGCTGCTTGAGACGGCGCATGCCGCTACGGGTGCCAGTGCTGGACTAGTTCTATGACCAGGCCAGCCTGCTGCCGGGGCCAGCACATTTCACTGCGAACTCGCTGCGCCCGCGGGGGCAGCTTCCAGCGAGAGTGCCACCCAGCAGGCGGTTCTCCGGAAGAGCGGGGCGTGGCGGCAAATGTTCACATACCTGCCGCTGGGGGCTGGGAGGGCGCATCGGCCGCGGCAGGGGAGAGCTGTGGTGGGGCCTGCAGGCCCAGGCGCCTGACTATGACGGCGGTCTGCAGGAGCTCGGCAGAGAGCGGCGGGGAGCTTCTGTGCTGCTCTTCCACCGCAGCATCCACCACAGGGCCTGTGGGACACAGAGGGAGGGGGGGGTGGGGGTCATCGCCGATCCCCGTCCCACCCAGGGTGGACAGAAGGCGCTAGATGCTTTCAAGGGTGCCGGTATAGCTGCCTTAACGATTCATTTCAAAGATCGGACCACATTCTGATGACACACGGATCGCGCAAGGGGCAAGAAGAAAAGAGAGAGAGAGGGATGCGTGGGAATTGGTAGCACCCTAACATCGCAGCTCCCGCAGGCGGCGGCAAATGATGCGGTGGCAGGAGACATCGCAGCTCCCGCAGGCGGCGGCAAATGATGCGGTGGCAGGAGACATCGCAGCTCCCGTAGGCGGCGGCAAATGATGCGGTGGCAGGAGACATCGCAGCTCCCGCAGGCGTGGTAAATGATGCGGCGGCAGGAGACATCGCAGCTCCCACAGGCGGCGGCAAATGATGCAGTGGCAGGAGACATCGCAGCTCCCGCAGGCGGCGGCAAATGATGCGGTGGCAGGAGAGGATGCCGGTGAACAAAGGGAGACAGTTACAATGCATGCACCCTCTCCGCGCCAAGGCAAGTCTCATGCGCCATCCCGATTTGGCGTCACATGCACTGTCGTCAGCGTCACACGCATACACACATTGTGCCCCGGGGAGCGGAGCAGGCGGGGCTTCGCAACGAGGGGACTCTCTGGCATCCACAGAGACGGAACAGCGCAAACCCCATCTCAACACCCCCACAATACCCCAACAAGCTGAAGGTATGGCTCGCCTGCACGGCTTTTTGCGGCGCTGAGTCGATCCGCGCGGCGATGGAGCACCTGAACGGTCGGATGCGCGGCGATGGAGCACCTGAACGGTCGGATGCGCGGCGATGGAGCACCTGAACGGTCGGATGCGCGGCGATGCAGCATTTGAATGGCCGAGAGCATCTCGCGCCGAGAATGGAGACATAAACAGCATGGCCGGGTGCAGTGAGGGACAGAGCTACAGCAGGGAGGCGTCCGCCAAATCATGCAGAAGAGGTGGGAGGTGCTGCGTGTGGCGCCACCTAGAATGCGGGCACAGTCCGCGTCCGTCCCCGCGTAAGATAGGAGCGCCAGCGCAATACTGCCACGCCACATTGCGATGCATCGCCCATCCCCCAGCCGTCCCACCCCCGTCATCTCTAACCATCTCCCTCTTCTCTTCTACGTCATTTCTCCCCCCCCTCCACCTCACAGGTGTGCCAGCGACGGCAGGGTAGCATGGAGACCTGGGCGCTCATGTGCCTCTGCGCCCATCTCCTGGGACTCAGTGACAATCAACGCCACAGACTCTGAATGGCGGCGTGCGAGGGGTTGCGCACCGGATGGTGGCTGCGCGCCACGGAGGGTCCAGTGGGAAGGCGCTAAACTGGTAGGCGAGGATGTGTGCGTAGGCCGCGCGCTCGTCGCTGCCTGCTCCCCCCATGGGTCGATGGGAGGCTGCTCAGCACTCATTTGGACGGTGCCGGAGGGCCCGGCACCTTCCCGCGGGACTTCGAGCGCCCGGCTGCTCCACCGACCGCAGCCGGAGGCGATTTTGGGGGGAGGTTAGGCGCACCACTTAGGGTTACGATGAGCGCGTGGGTGGCAGCCTGGAGGAAGCTGTCGGGATGAGCATCATATATCCCTTGGATGTAGCTCGCAAACACATCGGCTAGGGCCCGCCATCGCTGCGCCCGGACCTCTTCATCGCCTTTGCGGGTGCTTTGCGCCAAGCTGCGGCTGGCAAACTGCGACTCCCGCCTCCGCCACCGCACCCATGTGACCGCCTCCGCCACCGCACCCATGTGACCCTCCGCCACCGCACCCATGTGACCCCCTCCGCCACCGCACCCATGTGACCTTCTCTGCGAGGAGCGCCATGCGGCATCATCTCCGGCCAGTGCCGTCCAAGTGTGCACACGCGGCCGGCACGGGTGACCACATACACTAGCTCCCACTCCCACTTGGTATGTGAAGCAAGCACGTGTGCAAAGAATAGAGAAATGAGCGCTGCCGAGTTTTCAGCAACCATGTGCAACACTTTTGAAGAACGCCACCCTGCAATTGAACGACGCGACGTAACTGACAAGGCCTGTAAAAAATTGGGAATATTTGGGAGGATGTTTTAAGTTTCAGTTTTGGCTACCATTTACTGTGCTGTAATACTATACATGGCCCAAACAGCTCACACTTTCCTAGACTGTGGCAAGTCGAGCTTTAACGCTGTACACCCGGTATGCGTTGGAACTTCAAAAGTGTTGCACATGGTTGCTGAGAACTCTGCGGCGCTCACTTCTCTATTCTTTGCACACGTGCTTGCTTCACATACCAAGTGGGAGCGCCACAAATACCAAGTGGTTGCTTACTGTGCCGGCGACTGGCCGAAGGGTATACCGCGGCGCACTTAAAACCTACAACCCTTCCTGAAGCGTGAGTGGGCCTCATCGCAGGATGGCGTCGGCGCTCGGCTCCAGCAGCGCCAACCTGTCATGGAATGCGTCGCAGTGCGCATGTGAGGGGGATGGGGGTCTCACCTGCCGCATGGCATCCACGACCGAGGAGCATAGATCGAGGGCAGATGCATGCGGTCCCCCTTGCCCGCCCCCAAGCTCGCCTCCGAAGCCCCCCTCTGCCACCACTCCCCCGGAGGGGGAGGTGACGAGGTGGGAGCCCATCACGGTCCCTCCCCCGCGCAGCGCGCAGTAGAGGTGCGGCAGGGGAAGCGCGGCCGTCAGCAGCGGGGGGAGGAAGGAGGGGGCCTCCGGCTCGAGCAAGAAAACGAGGTGCTGGGGGGCGCTCAGCGTGAGCAGCCGCAGCGCGCGCGCCTGCAGGGCGCTGTGTCCCAGCCCCCACATGACCTCCGCGCACACCCCGACAAAGGGCCCCTCCCACGACTGGCAGTAGGCCCAAAAGTCCATCGGCCCGACGGTTGGGGGGCGCGGGGAGGCCCCACGCGGCTCCTCGGTGTCCGCCCTCGCGGAGGGCCTCTTGGGGGGGCTACTCCGGGCAGCGCGCTGCGGCGGCAGGCGGCTGCGTGCTGAGGGCAGGGGCGGCGGTCCGGAGCTGCCGAGGCTCCTCGCAGCATCGCCCGGCTCCGCGCCAGGGACCGCCGGGCGCGGCATGTTGACGGCGGCAGCTGCCATGAGGGAGTCGCGGGCGCGGGGGTTGCCGAGCACCGACTCCAGCAGCCGCAGGCCCGCGTCGTAGAAGCGCACGTGGCGGCAGCGCAGCAGCGCCAGCGCGATCCAGAAGAGAGCCGGGTGGCACTCCTCCGAGGCGGCGTCCACCCATTGCCCGCCGATGTCCGCCAGCACCTGCTCCCATCATTGCCCCGCCCCGGCGCATACCCCCTCCCGCGGCCCTCTTCAGGGGATCGCTTGGGGCTTGGGGGCGCCGCGGAAGGGTATGAGCGGCGGATGTGTCAGCAAGCAGTGCACGGCCTTCCTTGGCATTTCAGATGGAGATTGAGAGCTGTGTGGACTCCTATTGCCACGTATGAAACATCGGACATGTATATATGTATAACATATACACCCCTGGCACTTTTCGTCTGTCCGCACGGGCTGGCCGAGCGCGGCAACGACCCATCCGAGAGTGGCGGCGGTCGCAGGGAAGGCCGGCGATGTCAACGCTGCCCCGCGTCGCAGAGGCGGAGAGCTGCGGTGGGGGAGTCCGGGGAGGGTGGGGTGCAGGCCCCGGGGGCGCTGACAACCTGCGCGATGCGGAAGGCGTGCCGGCCTGCACGGTCTTGCTCCTGGGCCCCATTCTGCACGATGCCGACCTCGAGGTGCTGCTGCTGCGAGAAGGCCGCGAGCAGCATCTGCAGGAGGTCCTGCAGGGTGCGCTCGTGCTCCGTCGCCGGCACGAGGGCGTACAGCTGCAGCGCCCGGTCCACGCACTGCGCCTGCTGGCCGTGTAGCGCCCACCGCATCGACTCCTCCCCCACCAGCTGACGCAGCTGTGGCACACAAGGAGCGAGTTGGTGCTGCGTATCAACCCCACCCCACCCCGCCCGCAGCAGCCCATGAGCGCGCATGCCATCTCTCAACCCTCGAACCACCGAACACCGGTGCCCCATTCTGAATGCCATTCTGAGCGGGGGACCGGCCAGCCGGGAAGCCGAGCTGAGGCGGCCTCGTTTGACGTCCCTCCGGGGGGTGGTATAATCCGCTACCTTGAGGCTTGCGATCGAACGGTTGCGAACCTGCGAAGGCGCTTGCCGTCGGAGCGCTGAGGTTTATAAACAGAGCGCGTGCCGACCCGATTGCTGCGGATACAGTTCGTGAGCCCGGGCTGCCTGGGAAGCCCTCGGAGCGTGTGGGACGCTCGCGTGTTTGGTTGAGGGACTTCCGGGGGCGAGCCTGCAGCAACCTGATATCGGGTGACCTTCGAACAAACGCTGTTGTGCGCTCGGAGGCCGTTTCGCGATGGCTCAGAGCACGGCCAAAATTGCTTAATAGAAGTTCCCCGATATCAGATTGCTGCAGGCTCGCCCCCGGAAGTCCCTCAACTTACAAAGCATGCACTCCGTGCACGCGAGCGCCGCCACGTGCGCCCGGGCCACGTCGCCGCCGCGTGCGTCCGGGCTTGCAAATGATCCGCAGCGCCACAAGCAAAGAGGCGCTCCCTTCATTGAATGCTGTCCGCAGATGACCAGCGCCGTTCGGATGTTCTCAACCACTCGATCGCGAGCCTCAAGATGGCGGACTCGTCGATTTGGCATGTCCCCGGATAAACCGACCGACTCACGCCACATTGGTGCGGAAAGAGGAAATCACAACTGTGACCTCAGCTTGACACGGTGAGGGGGGCATAGTTGAGGTGGAGGCTTGAGATGGGGGTTGGGTGGGGTATGAGTAAAAGTGGGCTTGGGATGCGAAGGGGAGGGTAGAGTAGGGGAGCAGAGGGGAGGGGCGGATGTGATGGGCTCGGGTGGGCAGGGACTCGGACGGACCAGAATCAGCTGCACAGCATGCTTCAAAGGGTATTCCTCCAGGCGCGCCCCCGGCAAATGGCTGCCCTCTGCAGCTGTGGCCGGGACATTGCCCGCGGTATCCCAGGCCATCGCAAGGGAGCCCGCCTTCAGGTGCTGCGCCAACACGCACACCTCCTCCTGCGCCAGCTGTCGCTGCCTCCTCAGCAGCATGAGCTCTCCCTGCTTGCCCTCTGCTCCCGGAACGCCGCTGGTGGACAGCGGGATCAAGGGCGTGCATGCTAGCACCGCTGCCAGCACCTGAGCCACAACTCACACACCATATTTCCGGCCTCATTCCCCCACTCCCCCCCAAAAATAAAAATAAAAGTGTGAACATTTTTAGATGGTGTCACTGAATGAGAACGAGATGCTGCAGGGAAATTGTTGCGGCCATCGGTCCTCTGAACTTCAACTCCACACATTTGTGCTGAGCAAGCGCAGCGAACCCGCTCTCCCTCTTTCGCCCGCGGCGGCAATGGCGGCACCGGGGCCAAACGGCTCGAAGCCGGCACCGGGGCCAAACGGCTCGAAGCCGGCACTCGCGCGGCATCAGTGCACGCCTGCTCTCTGGGGAAGGGGCAGACGGAGGCCGGGCGCGGACCTGGCCTGCCAGGGACCCTCCGACCCCGCTCCGCCCCCCCGCGTGCAGCAGCGCATGCACCACCACCCGGGGCAACTCCGTGGCGATTTCGGCATGCCCCTCACACAGGACCTCCGCCAGCAGCGCCATCGCCAGGGTCTGCGCGGTGCCCATCTCCCCGTCTTTGCCGTGCGCCGCTGGCTTCCCGCCGGCCCCCCGCATGAGCTCGTTCAGTCCCCATCGTCCCACGGCACCTCGCCCCGCCGCCGCCGCCGCCGCGTTGCCTTCCTCAGACAGCGACATCGCGGCGATCTGATGCAGCAGTAGCCCTGCCTCCGGGGAACCCCCTGCTTCACCAGGCGGCGGCTCCTGCGCCATCCACAGGCCCGCCCAGGGGAGCTTGTCACTCTCGTGGCTCGCCGCCCGGTGAGCACTCCAGCTCCGCCGGTGGCTCCGGGCACGGCCAGCCCAGCTTCTGTGGAGCGGACTCCTGGCGCTTCACTCAACGCGCATTCAGGGTAGGATATCTTGGCCAGCGCGATACCATGCACTCACGGCATGCGGCGCGGCCACAGAAGCTAGATCACCACCATCGCAGTTGATGAGATAGGCATGCAGGAACAGGGCGGGGCCGTGCCGAGATATCACACCTTGAATGGCACGAGGCCCGCCGACAAAAGCCAGCCCGCCATCATCCCAGTGCATGTGAGAAGCATTCAAGAACACGGTAGGGTCGTTACAAGATACCACAAGCACACACCTCTCAGTCAAAAGAGGAAGTGGGGAAAGAAGGTTGGGGGGGAGAGCATGCCTGCAGCAGTCCAGCGGACACCGCGTCCACCAGCATCCCGACCACGTGCGCCGGTGCCTGTCGGTACACATGCAGCACGACACTGGTGCAGAGCGGCATGTCCAACGCCACCGAGATGCTACGCCGCAGGATGTAGCTCACGATTTGGGCCCGCTGTGCGGCCGGGGGGCCCCCCGCCGCCCCGGCGAGCTTCGTCCACATCTCCATCGCCTCCTGCGGGATGTACAGCGCGTCACGGGACGCCGACAGCGTGCGGCTCACGTGCATCGTCAGGTTGTACAGCATCTCCAGGAACACCTCCGAACCCCCCCGCGACGCCAAGGCCGCCCCGCCTTCTCCGTCGCCCTGCGCCATGGCACCGGACCACAGGGAATGCCCAGAGGTGGCCGTGTGCTGCAGCCCCGCCAGAGGGATATGGCCGCACCACACCGCAAGCACCTCCAGCAGCCAGCGCAGGCGCGTGTGGTCTTGAGGGAAGGCCAGGCGGGCCAGGCGGGCGGTCTCGGATACCACCGCCCCCCCGCAGAGTCCCCCGCACAGCTCCACGACGTGCATGAGCACCCCCTGCGCGCGTCCCACACTCCCGTCGCCCCCCTCCCTGAAGACCTTCGAGCGGCCGGCTCACCCTCCGAGAGGGCTCCGAAAGCTCTCTGCCCATGGCGGTGTTGCGGCGCTGTGAGGGACAGGGAGAATCGATCCGCAGGAATACGCGGCCAAACTCGGGATGCGCGGCAGGTGGTGGCAGCACCTTTGCGTGGACTTCTTTGCTTGCAAGAAGCTTGGCGAGCAGCAGGCCGCGGTGGCTCTCGAGGATGCTCTCTTCCGGTGACCCCGCGCCTTCCCCCGGCGGCCGGCTCCCCCCTGGTGCCAGCCGGTACATGTGGTTGCTCATGAGGCAGAGCAGCTCGAGCGCCGCCGCTCGCACGCCAGGCGCCGAGCTCGTCAGCTTCAGGCACGCTGCTCCCAGCACGAGCGGGCCAACCCGTACGGCCACCCCTGTGCAGTGCTGCGCGGACGGCCCTGGCGTTCCCCCCCGGGGCCGCGGGGCCGCGCCTTCGGTGGCCGGAGCGGTGTCTGCAGCTGCGGGTGGCTGCGCAGGTCGCGAGCCGCGCACGAGGTCGCACAGAATGCGGAAATAGAGGTCCGCGTGCGGCTCCCGCTCGGGGACGTGGCAAGCGCGCGTGGCGCACTCACGCATCGAGTGCCTGCGCGCCATCCACCGCCCCTCGAGGTGCCTCATCTGGAAGCCCGATCTGCAGCGGATTGCCCAGCTTGCAGGATGCCGCGGTAGTGCCTCTGTGGTTCACGCCGCGGACCGACAGGCGCGAGAGAGGGTAAGCGTGAGTTGAGTTGGGAGGCGTGGAAGGGAGATCCCAGGCGTGAGGGGGGATGAGTTGGTAGGGGTTTGGGGGCGGGTGCGTTTTAGGAAGCTGGCAGTGGCATGGCGAATTGTGCGGAGACTCGTGCTCCGTTTCAGGCGACATGGGAGGGAGGTGGTCCTGTGCGGCTCTAGTCATTCGAAATGCAACTGTTGGATGCGACAGAGCAGATAGATCCAACGGCCTGCATGAGGGCCCGTGAGGGAACAAGTGAATCCATCAACCTAAGCGGAGATGTGTGCGGAAAGATGTGCGGAAGGCTGTCACAGAGGCATTCCTGTTTTCTCTCGGAGACAGTCCCCTCCGAGGCTGGCATGCGGCCTGCCCGAGCGAATGGGGCGGCACGGGGCGACAGAAAGACGGGAGCAGAGGAAGGGAAAAAGCAGGCAGTGAGGCAAGAGGATAGGCGTCCAGGCCCGGAGCCACGTACCCAGGGCACCCACCCAGGGCAGGGCAGGTGGAGGCGCGCACCCAGGGCTGACATTCTCCGCCTCGCGCAGTACAGCCCACGCGACGTGAAACCCGCCCTGCTCAAGCGGCATCACTGCGGTAAGCAACTCCGGTAGCGGGCGGGGGAGTCCCGAGGGGGGCCCCCGCAGCTGCTTCCAAAGCGCTGCCGCCTCCCCCGGCACCCCCACCAGCTCCTCCACGGCGCTGCCGAGAGCGTGCCTTGCTTGCTGCCACAGCGCCGCATCCCTCTGGGCATCTGCGTACTTCTCGGTGGGCTTCTCCTCCGGGGTGGGCGCCAGCTGCTTGGCCTTCATCTGCATCCCGCGTCCCCACACCTCAGACCTGCGGGCGCACATCCGCCGCTGCGATAGGATCGTCATCATGCTCCCTGGTGCCAGCAGCAGCCTGCACCCTCAGATGCAAAACAATGGCAGCGTCACTGCCCGGGGCGTCATCACAGCAATGCCATTGTGTCAGCAAGTCAGTGTCATCGGCGGAAGTTTGAAGCCACGGGAATCAGCGGCAACGCTGATGCCCGGCGTCTGTTTCCTTGAGACGAGAGCCAGTCGGCACTTGTGGGCACGTGCGCTGCACGTGGCAGACTCGCCTGCGGTGTCTGCCCAGTGATGTCCAGTTCGGGCCCCATATCGACGTCTCGAGCAGCTTCGGGGCTCACCTCGAGCTTGCTGAAGTGCTGGTTGACGAGGTCGTACATCCGGATACAAGACTCTCGCGTTCGATTGCGCTCCGATTCTGCACCTTGCCTGCCATCTCAACGACGTGCGCCCTGCGCTCCTCGCTCCTGCTTTACATGGTCGCTGCCAAAGAGACGCTGGGGCGGGACAGTAGGGCACTCAGTTGTGACGGTGCGGTGGAGGGGCGCACCAGGCCACCAGCTGCTGCGCGGGTCGCGAGTGAACACCTCCGCGAGGCGCTCCAGCAGCCGGCTGTACTTGGAGACGAGCTTGGGGTCCGCTTGGAGAGCATCCGACGGATCTTTTGGAGGCAAGAAGGATCCAGCGGCTGCCGCGGGCTGCGCACTTTCCACCAGCGCATCCATGATGGCATCCTGCCGGGCCCTTCCCCTCCCGCCCACCTCTTCTCACCCTTTCATCCGCGCAAGGGCGGCCCAAGCAGCGAAGGGGAAGCGCACACACGAAGGTGAGCTGGGGACGGATGCATTGCGCGGCTGAAAGGTGGTTGCCGAGCCGAAGCAGAGGGTGCGGGGGAACTGATCGAGCAATGGCAAGGGAGAGGCGGATCGGGGAATGCCTGCGCGCGCTCCAGGAAGTTGAGGCACGCCTCGGGGAGCATCTTCTCCGCCGCCGCTGCAGCTGACGCGCGCGACATCGCAACCGGAAAATCATCCTGGTACCTCCCAAGCCAGCAACATCGCCAGCCCATCGCCTCGTCCCCATCTCAGACCCGCGAACCCCGCAAATCGCATCATCACCACCCCATCCACACCTCGAAGCCGCATCTGAAGCCCGCTACCCTATAAATACCCTGCCTTCACCTCACTGTTATACCAACGGGGGGGCGCGGCGAGTGCCCTGCATCACACAAAGAGTGGCGCGTTATCAGATCCCGGGATCCTGCGCTCCAGACTGATCCGGCTCTCCTGATTGCGGCGCACGCGCACGGCAGCCGGCGGATGGACCAATGACAGGCCCAGCCACCGTGTCTTCCAGGCGGACACTGCAGCGCCGAGGGAACGCGCTCTGTTCATTTCACCTCATGCGTCGCCGTGTCCCTTGTAGCAAGGCTTGTAGGGGAGGGGAGATGGGGCAGGGGGCCGGGCACCTGTAGGGCCACGTTCAGGAAGACCCGTGCCTCGAGAGTAAGGTCCTCCCACCACGCTTTCCCACCACTGGATTGCCCCGATCCCAAAAGTGATCCGCCCAGCAGGCTGGCCGCAGGTGAATCCGCCATCTTCTCCAGCTGCGCCATGCGAGGTGGCAAGGGCGAGGGGCAAAAACGAGTGGAAGTTAGCGGCAGTGAGATAAAGTAGCATCGATTGGCGCTGCAAGCGAGGCGCACAAGTTCGTGGCACAGTTCGTGGCACTTGCCAAAAAGGGCGCACATCCCTTCATTCAAGAAAACTGCCGATGCGTCCCATCATTCAAGACAACTGCCGATGCGTCCCATCATTCATGAAAACTGCCGATGTGTCCCATCATTCAAGACAACTGCCGATGCGTCCCATCATTCATGAAAACTGCCGATGCGTCCCATCATTCATAAAAACTGCCGATGCATCCCATCATTCCCGCGAAAACTGCCCGATCGTCCCATCATTCGGAAACTGCCGATCGTCCCATCATTCAAGAAAGCGGCCGATCGTCCATCATTCAAGAAAACTGCCGTCGTCCCATCATTCATGAAAACGACCGTGCGTCCCATCATTCATGAAAGCGACCCGATCGTCCCATCATTCAAGCGACCGATCGCGTCCCATCATCAAAGAAACGGCCGATGCGTCCCATCATTCAAGAAAAGCGGCCGATGCGTCCCATGTTCAAACTGACCGTGCATCCATCATCAACGGTGGTCGGTGTAGCACCCTACGCAGCATGTGAAAGAGGGAGCACGCACCGCGGTAAGAGGCAGCAGGGGGCAGGCGGCAAGAGCCTGCAGGGGGTTGGAGTTGAGAAGGCCCGGCGCCGTGGACAGGTCACGGCAGCTCAGGGCCGCAGCTCGGTCACTGATCGGCGACCAAATTGCTCACGAATACCGCCTATCACACCGCCCACAAACACCGCCTATCACACCGCCCACAAACACCGCCTGCCACACCGCCCGCACCGCCAACCCTGGGCTCGCCCGGTCCAGGTCGGCTACAGCCTTCACATCATCCCAACCGGCACCATCCAATCGTGCCAGTGCCTCTGGCGCACGCCCCGGGGCAAGCTTCAAGTTCAGGTCTGAGGACCCCTTCGAGACTCCCCCGCGCCATTTGCTTAACCGACTGGACTTTCCCTCACTGCTCCAATTCCGTGGCGATCGAGCGCGTGCATATCGGAACATATCAGAGATCCCACGTGCAGACCTGCAACCTCCACACTGCGCCGTGACACCGACCACGTGCAAACCTGCACCCTCCACACTGCGCCGTGACACCGACCACGCGCAGACCTGCAACCTCCACACTGCGCCTTGGCCTTGACCACGCGCCAGACCTGCACCCTCAAAGCTGCGCCGTGATGCCGGCCACGTGCCGGTGCCTGCACCCTCCCGCACGCGCCGTGGCGTGCCGACCACGCGCAGACCTGCACCCTCCCACTGCGCCGTGACGCCGACCACGCGCAGACCTGCCCTCCACACTGCGCCCGTGACACCCGACCCACGCGCGGGCCTGGCTCACCACTGCGCCGTGACGCAAGGCCACGCGCCAAACCTGCACCCTCCACACTGCGCCCCTTGTTACACGACCACGTGCAGACCTGCAACCTCCACACTGCGCCGTGGCACCGACCACCCGGTGGTGGGAAGCACACCTTGGTGCTCCAATGCAGCAGACTGGTTGTCCACATCATGCCCGTGCGCGCCGCCTCGGAGGTGAAGGCTCTGAGGCTTCTGAGCCAGCTTCCATTCGCACAGTACTCCTGGTCGAGGCCCCGCCCGCCCGCCCGCCCCGCACATTTCTGGGAACGACCTGTAGAACCTCCTCCGCTTACCATTCTCAGTTCTCTTCCTTCAGGTAGATATGCCAAAACGGTCCCGAGAAGTGACACCATTTCCAGAAGAGCATATGCCCTTTTAGCTATGTGTGGAAACAGGCTCCGTAGATCTCAATGTATAGAGCCTCCTGTAGCAGCGGCGACACCTGAGACTCCTGCAGCACCACGGGTACTTTACAAAAAGATTTTCAGGCATGACCTGTATATACAGGATAACGAAGAGCCTAACCGTGTCCGTCCTGTATCTCCCCTTTACATAAGAGAAGAACTGTATATACAGGAAGACGTAGAGCCTAACCGTGTCCGTCCTGTATCTCCCCTTTACATAAGAGAAGAACTGTATATACAGGAAGACGTAGAGCCTAACCGTGTCCGTCCTGTATCTCCCCCTTTACATAAGAAAGAACTGTATATACAGGATAACGCAGAGCCTAACCGTGTCCGTCCTGTATCTCCCCTTTACATAAGAGAAGAACTGTATATACAGGAAGACGTAGAGCCTAACCGTATGCGTCCTGTATCTCCTCTGTATAGTAAGGAGAAATAAACAAGCAATAGTAATATTTTTTTCAATGAGAAATAATAGTTATTGTAATACTTCGTATGTTTTTTTGTGCAGATATGGCACCCAAAATGTCCGCTCTCAGCTCCGAGCCTGCTGGAGAGGCGTCAGGACTTTTAAGTCCCCGTGCCAGTGATGGTGGGAAACTTCTTTATGCTGTCAGAGGAGGTCCCGATAAGGGAGTTTATGACAGGTGGCATTAGGCTTTGGATGACAGGAGTTTATGACAGGTGGCATCAGGCTTTGGATGACAGGATTTTATGACAGGTGGCATCAGGCTTTGGATGACAGGAGTTTGACAGGTGGCATCAGGCTTTGGATGCTGGTTTTAAGTACAAACAGGAGTTTATGACAGGTGGCATCAGGCTTTGGATGCTGGTTTTAAGTACAAACAGGGAGTTTATGACAGGTGGCATCAAGCTTTGGAGGACATTAGTTTATGACAGGTGGCATCAGGCTTTGGATGACAGGAGTTTATGGCAGGTGGCATCAGGCTTTGGATGTTGATTTCAAGTACAAACAGGGAGTTAGCCATGGAATGTCCTTTGCCAAGAGTGAGAGGAATATTGCAGAAGCATGGACTGCAGACCTGTCCAAAGCGCAACGTACCTGGACCAGGCCATCGCCCGCCCGATTCCCCCGTGCATGTACGGCACTCTATTTATATCAACCTTCTCCCCCCCCTTCCCCCCCGTACGTGGTGCGTCGGTACGGGGTGGACGTCGACCGCACCTGCAGCAAGTTCTGGATCGCCGCCACGTCCTCCAGAGTTCCCAGAGCCTCGACACGCGGATTCTCGTACCCCTCCAGCAGGGGAGCCTCGGCCTGCGTCCGCATCGCAGCTTCCGCAGCAAGCTCGGCCATCTCCACGGCGCCCGTCTCGCCCGCTGCCGCGTGGAACTGCCAGCTAGCCGGGATGTCCTCGAGGGGCGCCAACTCCTCCCGCCAACCCCCAAAGGCCATGTCCACCGTCGTGTCGACCGGCCACAGATGCACCTGCCCCGTAGGCCCCACCCTCACGCCTCTCACACAACGGCATGCCACGCATCGCCCGGCCCCAGCTAGCCTACAAATGGTACCATTGAATTCCGAATGGCATCGGCACTTGGCCCCAGTGGCATGGGAATCGGTACTGTCGGTAAAGTATGTAATGAGCATAAAATCAAATTGATTGGAATTGAATTAGATTACAAATAGTATGTTGAGGTTTAGGTGCCGTGAACTATAATGTGATATCGGATAGTTGAGAGTGGCATAAGCACTCAGAAGATAATGCTATGTGGTCTCAGTGGTGGGGGAACGCAGAGAAGACAAGTACCCATGTCATGATAATGTCTAAGCTAGGAGTGAAGGCACGCAGAATGTAAAGTTAGTAGGGGTTTACGACGCGCAAACAAGTTCAAGTGTGTGCAGCATGCGCCACGTGCTAAAGCGCGTTTCCGGTCCAAATGCTAGGATGCTCACCTTTACAGATAGACATTCCGTGACAGTTTGCCACGGCCGTGAAGGGGAACTTATCAGATATGATTAACTTGTCAGATATCATATTCGATATTATTGCATGCAAGCTGGGTGAAAAATACTGCTGCATGTAAATGCTAAAAGCAAGATCCTTCGCACGCAAAGATGTTGAAGGGACCGCTGCTAAAGTTATAACAGGAACAACCTGCGTGCGAAGGATCTTATTTGCAGCATTTACATACAGCAGTATTTTTCACCCAGCTTGCTTGCATTGAAATATAATATGATATCTGACAAGTTAATCATATCTGATAAGTTCACGGCCGTGGTAAACTGTCACGGAATGTCTATCTGTAAAAGCAAGCATCCTAGCATTTGGACCGGAAACGCACTTTAGCACGTGGCGCATACTGCACACGCTTGAACGTGTTTGCGTATCGTAACCCCCTACTAACTTTGCATTCTGCATACCTTCACTCCTAGCTTAGACATTGTCATTTTCACCCTGCTTGTAGCATCGTTCGAACGCATAGCGCCGCGCAGGTTTCCACGGGGTGTGAGCTCGTGTGCATCGTTAGATATTCAGATTCGGCCGCTGTCCTCCAGATCCAAGGCTGGAGGTGAGGGCGGTGGAGATGCTTTTGTGTTGGAGGAAGAGGACGAAGGAGGTCCAGGGATTGGGGCTACGGACTCCATTTGGCCTACGAGGGCCAGCGGTGGTTGGGATCCAACAGTTGAAGTTGTTCCTCCCGCAGTGGATGCTCCAGATGCTAATGCGGAAGATTGAGATTGTAGGGAGGCTGACTATCATAGGCAACCCCGACATCCTTACCGCGCTGCAGGAGGAAGTCCAAAAACTGTCGCTACTGAGCCTCGCCTCTCTACAATCTCAATCTTCCGCATTAGCATCTGGAGCATCCACTGCGGGAGGAACAGCTTCAACTGTTGGGTCCCAACCACCGCTGGCCCTCCGAGGCCAAATGGAGTCCGCAGGCCCAATCCCTGGACCTCCTTCGTCCTCTTCCTCCAACACAAAAGCATCTCCACCGCCCTCACCTCCAGCCTTGGATCTGGAGGACAGCGGGTCGCGCCTGGATGTTATATTGTGGACCAAGGAAAGAGAAACATTCTGACTCTCTCGCTCCGGGATCATCACGACCAGTCCCAGAGGAGCCAGCCCTCACACATATCGCCTTCCCACCAGCGCGTCCCCGGGAAACAAAGACAATGTCATAGAGCGAGTCTGGGCAACGCTGAGCCACGTTGGGCTAGATATCCGCCACCTCGCGGCGCAAGGACCAATACGCACACCTCTGCGCCTGGAGGGACTGGCAGCCATTCCGGTCACCCACAGTTTCACGCCCACAGCACAGGTAAGCGTGAGAGGGGGCGCAGAACGAGGCCATTGCGGGGAGGGGGTGGGGGGTCACATTTGTGCCGCCGTGCCCTCGCCGGCCCCGCCCCGCCCCGCCGGCTCCTGTGTCTCTCCACACCGGAGGCTTCGGCGAAGCATCCGGGAGCACTGCGTGGGTGGTGCAGCTTGAGAAGAATAGGCCGTGCAGAGAGATCCACATCCAGTCCATGTCCCGAAACTCCTGCGTGCGCACAAGCACTCGCGCCTGAGCGCCTGGGAGCAGCCCACGCAGTGTGGCATGCAATTTCAGGTCAACACCATGGTCGGTTTTGCTTATGAGGGACCTGCACCGGAAACCGCCGGGAAGGGCGACGGAGGGCGCATGTGGCGCCTCGCTGGCATGATGCATCGCGCGCTGTGTGGGGCCAGGGAGGCGTTCACCTTGTGTCCCTGGTACAGCACCGCCCGGGCAAGCTGGCGAAGGTGGGTGGCCACCGCCTTCAAATAGGCACAGTGGAAGGCGCCTTCCCCCACCAGCTGCCCGATCTGCACAAGGCATGCCGCCCATGCCTGTGCGGCCATCTCCCCAGCTCCGCCCAAATCCCCGAGCGGCTCGCCGCCTCCGCCCTCCACCCGTTGAAGGTGAACTCCAGCTCGATCCAGCGCGGGCGCAGACGCGATGCCCACCAGCGGCGTCCGGGCGTCATAGTGCGCCTGAGGCACACGTGAGACACACGTGAGACACACGTGAGAGTGTGGGGGGGGAGAGGGTAGGGGAGGAGGGGTAGGGCCGGAAATCGCCAAATCCTCTCTGTCCCTTGCATGAGTTGCACGTGTATCCCAACGTGTATGGCAGGGTCGGCTCATGGCGCATGGGGCCGTTCATGCCAGGCACAACAGCGCGTGACAGTAGTCGATGCGCCCGTAGCCTGTTCCCGCTGCGGGGACCACCGCGGTTAGAGGGACTAGAGAAAGCCGCATCACTTGAGGTTCTGAAAGCTAGCAAGCTCCAAGCCCGCTGCGCGGCTGGGCCTCCAGAGGCAAGAGCTACTGGAGCTTCCGGCACTTCTGGAGCTTCTACAGCGGCCGTAGCTGCACACAGCAAATTACCAGCAGCAGGCAGGCGAAGAACAGCTGGGATTGCGGGTGCGAGGTGGCGGCTTGCGTGCAGCTACACATGGAGAATTGTTGCTGGCGCGTGGTAGGGGCAGCACGCGAGGGCAGCTAGGAGTGCGGCACGCATTGTTGCGGGGGATTCTATCCTGGTATGGAAGGTAGCGTCATGAGCGGCCCGCGAGTAGGGGACTAGAGGGAGAGGGGTCGGGTGCGCAACGTCAAGCTAGGGCCAACATCAAAGGCGTGAGAGGGTGATAGAGCACTCGGAGGTTAGGAGGATAGGGAGGGAGGTAGGGACCTTGGCGGCAAGGGAGGCAAGCTCCGAGGCAGTGGCGGGGAACTTGCGGGCCAAGCACTGATGGGCACCAGCCAGCACCCGCTCGCCCTCCCGCTGGCACAAAGCCCACACGCTCGGGGGCGCGGCCTTGCCCTCGCTCGGAGTGCTGCTCGGCGTCCCAGGCTGTCTCAGTTGGGTATGCCAGAGGAGATCTCGGCATCGGCTCGCCACCTTCCACAGCTGCACCGCAATGACGCGCACCGCCTGCCAGACACAACCCCGCCCGCCCGGCATACTCGACACCCTCACCGCCACGTGGGAGGATCAAAGGGATCCACGGCTACCAGTGACCCGCTGCGCTCTCCGTGCACCTCGGTGCGTGTGACACCCATCGTGCTGCTTGGCCCAGCGAGCATGCTGGGGTCCTGCACGGCATCCGAGATATTCCGCAGCATCGGTATTTAGGGTTTAGGGTTAGGGCCACACGCGACGACCCCTGTCACCTGACACGCAGCACTGGCCAGAGGGACCTCACCGCAACGCCCGGAAGGGGCCTGGGGACGGCGGATGGTGGGTGGGTGCACCTGCAGCTTGTGCGTGCTGTAAACAAGAGCGGTGGCCTCCGCCGACGCCAGCACGTCCACATCCTGGGGACCCTCCAGGTGGCCAATGCCTCCCCCTCCGGGGGTGAGGGCTGCTTGCAGGTGGCGCTCCCAAGCCTCCAGCACCAGGGCAGCATGCGTCAGCAGCTTGAAGAGGGAGTGTGGCTGCCGCACGCCGGTGACGTGCAGCATCTCCAGCAGTGCTGACAACAGCGCAGCACGGTGCGCAGCCTGCTCCGCCGCCATCGCCTGCGCAAGCCCCCCCCCCGTCGCCGCCGCAAAGCCGCGCAAGGTGCCACATGGCTCAGCACTCCCTCACCCGGCCTGCGAGCAAAGTCAAGGGACAGACCTGTATAGAGGCGGAGATGGCGTAGTTGAGCGCGGGCTCGGGATGCAGGAGGAGGGAACCCATGAAGCCCTTGCGCTCCTCCAACTGCCCCGCCGCCGCCACGGGGTCCAACAAAGGTAGCAACAGCACGAGCTCCTCGCACACCGCCACCGTCACCGTGCGGGGCCCGACGCAACGACAGGCGCGCCCGGGCACCATCGCCTCCACCCCGAGGTGCTCGCCCAGGACCACCAAATCTCCACCCGCCTGCATCGCTTCCCCACTCCATGCAGGACTCTAAGATGATAGCCCGCATGGAACGATTCCGCGTCCGCCTGCGGCAACGCCAGCTGGAGCATGACTGCGCCACACAGGAATTGTGCGCTGAAACTAACCCCTGATGATTAAGATTACCCCCTAGATAAAACCCGAGATGAGACTGCCTCCTAGATAAAAACCCCAGATGATGGTTAAGATTGCCCGGTGGATAATCCAACGATGACGGTTTTACCTATAAAAACCTTGAGATGATGTTTGAGATTGCCCCCTAGGTAGAACCTGAGATAGC
The DNA here is from genome assembly GCA_001247695.2 of Cymbomonas tetramitiformis. Classification (NCBI taxonomy): domain Eukaryota; kingdom Viridiplantae; phylum Chlorophyta; class Pyramimonadophyceae; order Pyramimonadales; family Pyramimonadaceae; genus Cymbomonas; species Cymbomonas tetramitiformis. The sequence goes on along the minus strand of LGRX02004589.1, from coordinate 68,965 downwards.
GGTTGAGATGGGCCACCCAGATGACGGTTGACATCACTGACTAAATGCCATGCTGGACCGAAAACACGCACCATAGGCAAAGCTTTTACAAGTGGCAAGACAATACGCCGCACCCAGTTGCGCGTTAATGGTACGCAGCTCTTCATCCCAGCCGCATGGCCCCACCAACGAAGCTGCTACAACCTCATGCGGCTGAACTGTGTTGTGTGCGCCATATCGAACTGCTGGGCCACATCGAGCGCTTAACCCCTCAAGGGTCATATCGACGCTGCGTGTGTGTGTGTGTGGCATATCCGCCAGGATTGCCGGGCAGATGCCGCTAAAGGCCCCCCATGGACCGGTCTGCGAAACAGACAGAAAAAGAGGGCCACTGGGAAGAAGGGGCGCTGCCTTGGGAACACGGGAATCGAGTTTGTGGGCGACCTTGTCACTGGGCCGCCGGCTGAGCCTCGGGGAGCAGAGCTGCAAGCGCCACAAGTTGGCGAGGTCCGCGGAGTCTTGCGGGGTCGGAGTGCGCCCGCTCTGCTGCAGCTCTTTCGTCCACCGCTCCAGCATCGGCTGCACCACCTCCGCCTCCGTCTCGCCGACCAGCAGCGCCGAGTACCCTGCACCACCCAACGACGGACCACCGAGCTCGCCGTGTGTCTCAGCGGCGGTGGGGGGATGCGCAGCGCTCGCGTGCCCTGGGATCACGGAGGCGGTTAGCGAATCCTAGGCGCTCATGCCACGACGGCTAGCAAGGGCCTGGCGCAGCGGCATAGCCAGGTCAGCGTGAGTGGAGCCCTGTGGCCAGGGTGTGGTGTGGGAGGCATGGCAAAGGCGCAGGCCATCGTGCATGCCACGCGCTCCAGCGGAGGTCTGGAACCCCGCATCCATCCGGCCCTTCCAGCCAATATATGTGGATGGGCTCACCGAGGTCCTCCGCGTCATCGCGCTCGTTCAACGTGAGTTTGTAGGAAGCGATGACGTGGGGCGGCGGAGCATCGTGTGGCCTCGACCTCGGTATCGGAGGGCTGCGGTACCGCCCCCGCCCTTCCATACATCAATTCCCTCGCGCCGGGAGTCCGGCGTGCGCCAACACCGTGTCCAACACCGAGCCTCGGCATACCGCCCGAAAGGTCGCCCAACAGCCTCCTCCCCACGTGTGCGCGCCCACACTTGATTGTGCTCATCCTTGTAACAGCCCCTATGAGAAGCGGATTCTAGTCACCGGACCGCCTCCAAGATTCACTGCAGCTGCGGTGTGCGCCCGCGCCCGGGATCAAAGAATTCAACACGTCCTTCGGGATATCCAGACCCCCCGCAGCTCCCTGAGTATCGAGATCCCTAAGCCCCAGGAGGGAGCAGGGGGGAGGTCTACGCCTTCCGCACACACTTCGGACATACACCCGGATTCGCCGGAGGCAGATGTCAAAGATTGGAGAGCCCCCAGCCTGGCAAACACCTTGCAGTGAGTCGCCACGCGGAGGAGTCGTGCCAACCGGCACCTGGGCATGCTTACATTCGCTGTGCGCAGGAGGCGAGAGCGCAACATGCACGGCAAGGGAACGGGGGGACATGCTGCGATCACCTGCTAACCACGCCAGAGCAATGCTGGGCAATGGGGGCTACGAGGCTGATCAGGTTCCCCGGTAGATTGGCTATCAGCGCGAGGAAGCGCTCCTGCTCCCTTCCCCGCCCCCCATCGCCCCCCCTCTGCCCGAGGCCCGGCATGTGCACATTTGAGCACTGCTGCGACTCGCTAGAACACAGCGAAGTGCGAAGCATATCCCTTACTAGAACCTCCTCAGGGACCTTGGGCACGTGCTTCGGGACTATCTCCTCGTAAACCATCTACATCTAATTCCGAACAAATTTTCTCAAGCAGTGTTGATTATCACGCTGAGATTGAATGGAAGCGGCGGGGATTATCACAGCCGGAACAGTGAGAATGCAAATGGCCCCGTCGTTAGTAAGATTATACGAACAAATGCCTGACATAGCGTGCCCCACTCAAATGGTTGCCGAGTCCACCACGCTCCCTACTAAGAGGCAGTACTGCCAGAAAGGTACCACAGGGACAGCCAGAAAGGTCCCAACACACAAACCCCACGCAATCTGTCAGAGGGTCGCCACCAGCCGCACGGTCTGCCTGAGAGATGCCACCGGCATCACTGTCAAACGGGGCAACGGATTGCGATCCGCACAAAGGCGGGCTGGCCATGCTGCCAGGGTTCCTCTAACGCCTCCGGTGTAGGGGGCCTTCGGTGGGCGCGCGGACCTTGTCGGCGTTGCCTGGGTTCTGAGCTGCATACCACTGGAAGCCGCTCGCCGGGTCCATGATGGCGCGCACGCCCTGGTGCCCCGACGCCCGCACAACTGTCTCCGCATCAAGCCCCCGCAGCAGCGCATAGACAGCGCATAGACAGGGCATAGACAAGGCTGCGAGGTGCGGAGGCAGAAAATCACGAAGATGCACGGAAGCAGAGGAGGGCGGGCAGGCAGGCACGGAGGCAGGAGTGGGCAGAAAGGCTAGAACGGAGGAGTGCATGCCAGAGACAAGGGCAGGGAGGCGCAGAGGGGAGAAGGCAGGGAGGCGCAGAGGGGAGAG
>LGRX02004589.1:0-65285 GCA_001247695.2 Cymbomonas tetramitiformis | reverse complement strand
CAGAGGGGAGAGGGCAGGGAGGCGCAGAGGGGAGAGGGCAGGGAGGCGCAGCCGAAGAAGAGGCTGGGGCTGTAGAAGCGGACGACGGTGGGAAGGTGCATGGGGGCAAGGCACGCACCTGTAATGCGAGGAGGATCCAAAGCAAGCTGTTGTCCCCCTCACTCCGTAGAAGCTGTGGGATGACGTGTGTCAGCATGTACTGCGGGCTCTGAGCGGCGGACTGCAGCAGCAGGTTCAGCATGATCGGGAGCAGCGCCATGGTGGGTGTCATCGACCCATTGGTCATCGCCTCCCAGATCTGCGTCATATTTCCACTCCCAAGCCCGGTTGCTCACTGCAAGTAAGCTCCGGCCGCGTATGGCCGCGTCAGCCCGGTATCAGGGGCCACGCTGAAAACCTTGGATAGGGCTCAGTCCGGCATCGGGCACTCAGGAGTCTCCCCCACATTCCCGGTAGTCAATTCAACACCGGTAAGTCCTGACGCCGGTCTGCCCCCATGAACGCTGTGAGCTACACGCCCCGATGTCACTGTCTCTGCCGAGGGCTGCTCTGATCAGCATCCCGGCAGGGGACTGCCAAAGGGGTATGAGGGGGTTTGGACCTGAGAGATGCGCAGCGCCCGGGCATCCGCAATCTCATCGGCCCGTGCCGCATACGACAGGAAACGGCCGCCGTCCGCAAGCCACGGCCGCCACATCTCGGACCACATCGCGCGCGGCGCATCCACGCCCCCGCCAGCACCGCCCCCGACTCCATCAGGTGGCTTCCATCCGTTGGATGCAGGCTCGTAAGCGCCCCTGCCCAACGGCAACCCCCCATCCCAACCCCCGACTGAGACCCCCGAACACATTTCCCATAGCAATACAGTGGCATGCACAAAAGAAAAGAAAAAGAAAAAGAGGTGCGTTCTCTGGCGTGCGAGGAGCTTGAGCCCTCGGAAATACATGCAAAGAGAATGAACTGCGAGCCACGCTGGGTCCCTCCCTGGGAGTTTGACCCCCTCGGAAATACACGCAAAGAGAATGAACTGCGAGCCACGCTGGGTCCCTCGCTGGGAGTTTGAGCCCCCTCGGAAATACACGCAAAGAGAATGTACTGCGAGCCACGCTGGGTCCCTCCCTGGGAGTGCTCGGGGTGCGATACCTGGGGCGCGAGACCTGGAGCGCGATTTCCCCCGGGAGCAGAAGCAGGCACTATGGGCCGCGGTGGGCCTTCACACGGGGCGCAAGGTGCAGCACGGGGTCAGAGGGGAATATGCCTCAGGAGCAGAAGAAGGCACTCCAGGCCGCGCTGAGCCTTCTCGTGCGAGCGCAGCGAAGGCAGCAGGCGCTTGGCCATGAGGTTGTTGGCCTTCGAGACGAGCGAGGCGGGCCCGCGTATGAGTATAGCGCTCAGCAGGCGGAGGCCCGCGGACTTCGTCTCATCCTTCTGGCTCTGGGCCAGCGCGAAGTTGTACAGCTCCATCATCTGGCCGAGGCCCCTCCACATCCCCCCACCCACTATAGGCACAGAGGCTGCCATCGCGCATGGATAGGGCACAGCATCCCCATCCTGTCGCTCCCCCAGCAAAAGCCACCGACTGGAAAATAGGCAGGGACATGTGAGGGGGCACGCCGGGGGCAATCCATCTCACGAATCGCCCCTGAGGCACATTGACGCCAAGCCTTGAAGCCCCCCCACCCCGTTCCCAAGGCAGCTTGGTGCAGCGCCGTTTGCGACTGGGAGCCTGGAGCGCACGCACATCGGCGCAGATCCACACGGGAACACGAGGGGGGACTCCGCGACCCGAAACAGATGGTGAAGGGGTAGCTCACTTCACTGGCATACAAGGACTGCAGGTCCTGCTTCTCGAGCTTATCCGCAGCGTCCACTCGCTGCATCGTGCACTCCAGCATCTGCTCCCCCCCCCCCACCCTCATACGCAGCTGCCACACTCACCAGGACATGCATCACCGAGAGCCAGGCATCGCCCGCATGTTCGGCAGTCCCACCGCACAGGCGAGGGGCAGGGCCAAGCCGGCGGAGATGGGATGGCAAACGGACACCGTCTTCGCTTCGACTTTCGACGAATTGCGGAGGCACTCGAACACGGCCGCATCATTTGACTCCATGCCTCCAGGCCACCATCTCGGGAGCGTGTGAAGGGGAGGGCGCACCCCCATGTGTGTGATACGCTCCAGCGGTTTATCCTTGAAGCCGTCCAGCAATGATAGGTTGAAGCGGATGAACTGTGGGAGCCAAACACCGCTCTCCCGCCTCTCTGCCTCCACATCTTGACCGCGGCCATCCTAGATGCTGCTCATTCACGGGAGGGGCGTCTGTGAGGCTCCCCGAGCCCCTGTCTGAAGGGGGGGAGGGAGGGGCTTGCAGCGGAGGATCCACATGGATTCACATGGGAGGCACCCACGTCAATCACGCGCACCAGATCATGCGCCGCAGCTGTGCCGTTGCGCATACCTGGCGCAGACGCGTGATGTCCGCGGAAGTTTCCACGCTCCAGTGGAGGTAGCGGCAGGCGTTGATGTAGACGATGGGGGCAGGCGCATCCTGCGCACCACGATCCGCCGCACCACGTCAGCTCCCTCCCTGTGAGGCCCTCTGGCGGTGACACCCCGCGGCATTCCGGCAATTCGCTCCAGAACATCAAGACTGCACGTCCCGGAGACGCGAGGGAGTTTGACCTAAACTGGCAGCCCACGTGGCAAGCGCCGGGGGGAGCACCGGGTGGGGGCGTTTGGCGTGAATGCACTTCGCGAGGGCGGCGCTGACACCATCCAATCGTTGCACCGAGAGTATTCCCTGCAAGAGTACGCGCCCAGAGCCCTCCCCCCCTTCCCCCCCGCTTCCCCCCCACAGTCGCATTCCCATCTTTCGCGCGGACACCTCTATGTATGCATCCTCTAGGTATAGGAAGTGCATACATATGGTATGGCATGGTGTCAGGGAGTCAGCGTGGCGAGGTCTGCAGCAGCGCGGATGCAGATACGTGCCACACCTCAGAGCCGAGCACAGCACGGGTGCTCTAAGGCAGCCAGAAAGGGACGCAGGATCTTGGCGCACTAGGCTCAGAGAAACAAGAGCGTTGCGACTGGGTTTATAGCGGAGGCACGCCGATGTGGGAAATTGTGACGATAAGGAAGTCTGCCCCTGTATACCACGTCCCTGCCCAACAGATGCCTGCCCACTAGGTCCCTGCCAAGTAGGTCCCTGCACACTGGGTCACTGCAAAACAGGTCCCTGCCCAATAGGTCTCTGCCCACTACGTCCCGGCCCACTAGGTCCCGGCCCAGGGAGCTCCAGCGCGCAGCGCCTGCCCACTAGGTCCCGGCCCAGGGAGGTCCAGCGCACAGCGCCTGCCCACTAGGTCCCGGCCCAGGGAGCTCCAGCGCACAGCGCCTGCCCACTAGGTCCCGGCCCAGCGAGCTCCAGCGCACAGCGCCTGCCCACTAGGTCCCGGCCCAGCGAGCTTCAGCGCACAGCGCCTGGAAGCAAGGCGTGGATGTGCAGCAGTCCCCCGTCAGAGCGCGCAGCTGAGGCGACAGAAGCCGGGTCTCCCGAGGAATACGCACCAGCACTGCAGCCCACTGGTCGACCGTGGCGCTCTGGACCTCGAACAACACCCGAGAACCTGCCGGCGCATCCAGCCCCAAGATGAGCACGAGCACAGGGCGGAGGATTCGCGGCTGTTGCCAAGTTCAAGGCCCGCCTGTGGGCCGGCATGCAGGGCCGCGGGCTCCGCGCAAGATCCGCGGGCGGGCCGGGTGCGATCTCCTTCAGCTTCTCAGCATGAAATGTCCGTGCTCCATAGGCCAATGCTCAGCCCCTAATGGTGGCCGCATGACGCTCAGCCTCTACTGCTTGCCATATGACGCTTAGCATCGACTGCTCGCCGTATGACGCTCAGCCTCTACTGCTCGCCGTATGACGCTTAGCCTCTACTGCTCGCCGTATGACGCTCAGCCTCTACTGCTCGCCGTATGACGCTTAGCCTCTACTGCTCGCCGTATGACGCTCAGCCCCTAATGGTGGCCTTATGGCACTCGCCCTTTACTATTTACCGAATGACACTCAGCCCCTACCGTTTGGCACATGACACTCCATCCCAATTGGTCCCGCATAATCCGCAGCCCCTACGGGCTGCCGCCTGACCACAGCCTCTATTGGTGGCCGCATGACGCCACATCGGTCGCAAGGGTTGACTATAACGGGGTAGTCCGCGTCGACGGGGACTACTGGCGGGCGGTACCCATGGTGTTGCTCGTGGCAGTGCGGAGCATTCCTATCGCATATGTCTGCATGTAGTCGAGTACTTGGGGGGAGATCTTGTGCATCATCTCGCCCTCCTTCACCCGCAGCAGCAGCAGGTGAAGCGGGTCAACCTGGAGCTCCCCCTCCCCCACCCTCCCCGTTGCTACCTGGCAGCTGCGCCTTCGCCTTTGCCACATAATGCCCAAGCCCCCCTGACCTGCACACCCGGCTACTAGATTTGCCCGGTCTGTTCAGGGACTCTCCCGCCACCGAGTGCTCAGGCAGCGCCTCTTCATGCGCCGGGATCGCTCCTCAAACATGGGCCTTCAAGAAGCGAGCTCCGCGATCCAAAGCCACGCCAGAAGAGGCAGCGGCAGTCCACCCTCCTCGTCTCGACAGCATGCCGCCTCCACGTCACTGTCCCACTCACTGCCCCTTACTTCCGCCCTGCCTATCGGTCTGCGGGGAGTGTCTCCTGGCCCTGGAGAGAGACACCCACCCATCATCGGAGAACACAACTGTGAGCAGAGGCGACAAGCAAGGACCGCTCGACGATTCCCGGGGCTTGCGCGATTTGGGGTGGGGGTTTAGAACGCACAACTGCAAGCTCTACCATCAGCTCCAGCAGTACTGCATGCTCCGCGACCTCCACCTCGCAGGCTTGCACCTGCCATCACCAGTGCTCCACCATCAGCAGCACTCAGACCGCGGAGGCGCCGGCCCGCCTGTCTCCCAGCGATGCACGGGGAATTGCCCTGGGCGGGGCACAATGCATCGAGGCCTGCCGCGAGCCTCTCCGGAGCCCCACAAATCTGAAAGCCCCGAACCTCACCGCGGACCCCCGACCATCATCTATTCGCTCGACCCTTGTCCAAGGCCATGCATCTCCGGCGCAGCTTTCTCCTTAAGGCTTGTAACCGCTGGGGTTTCACACCAGTCCGGCTGCATGCCGCACGACTGCCCCTCGGCCAAGCTCCGGGTGGTGGGGGGCCTACTCTGTGTTCCGGGCCAGGAACCCTGAAGCCCTCTTATTGGCACGTGGGGTGGGAAAGGTCCTCCAGGGAGGGGAGGGTTCCCGGCGGACGCTCGCCATTCCGCAGAAGTGCCCAAAGCCGATGCTGCTCAGGTCGGACCCCGCCAAGTCCAGCGCTGGAAGCCCCTGCAATACAATCCGCACTCCCCCACGCAGCGACCCTTTACAGCGCCTCGGGAGGGCAAGCGCTCCCCCACGCGGCACACCCCCAGCCTCCGTCGGACTCTGCGGGGCGACGCTGGCGGCGATCTGAGGGCCAGGAGTTGACACTGGCGGCAATCTGAGGGCCAGTAGTTGAGAGGAAGGGCGCATGCAAGGCTCGTCCACTGGCGGCGATCTGAGGGCCAGGAGTTGAGAGGAAGGGCGCATGCAAGGCTCGTCCACTGGCGGCGATCTGAGGGCCAGGAGTTGAGAGGAAGGGCGCATGCAAGGCTCGTCCACCGCCGGCCGAGATGCGTCTGCCGAAGCAAGGGCAGGTGCGTCATGCCCGGTGCACAAGGTGCTACCAATTTGAACGGCTCGTGGGTACAGGAGGAGAGGATGGCAAAGAGGGTTAACCTTGATGGCCTTGGGCGGCGGGAGGCATGAGAGCAGCACAAGTGCCAGGGTCTCAGGGAAGTGCAGCCCCAAGCTCGAGATCTGCGCCCGCGCCGCGTTCCGCCGATATCCGCCCGTCCCCCGCACACATCCGTTAGGCGCGGCGCGGCGCGGCGCGGCGTGAGGTGTGCCACGTGGCCAGGACCTGCAAGGCGCACGGGAACACCGGGCAAAGATGCAGATACAAGGGGGAGGGGGGCTGCTGGCGCTGCAGCTTGCGTGCTGAAGCTGCACGGAGTGTAATACGGAGTCACCGCGCTCACAACCCCCGGGACGGGGCCCTGCACAGCAGTGCCAGAGCATAGCCCCCCTCTGCTTGAGGAATTTCGTGGGACGTGTGGACGTTGGTGGTGAGGGGTGTTTGGTTCGGACTGGAGACGTAGCTTAAAGCACACCGCTCCGTTGAGCCGAAGCTTCCGGCCGCCGGCTGGTACACCGGCTCGAGTCCGAACCTAACGAAAGGCTGGTACACGCGGCTGCTTTGAGCCCCGGCAGGCAGATGGGAGTCGTCCTCCTCGATATAAATAGGGAGTGGGGGGCAACGTTGTTGCATCAAATCTCAATCGTGCGGTAGCGGGGTCGGGCTTGGCCATGAGTCGACAGGTTGTAGGTTGGCGTGGCCAGAGTACACGTGCGGCATGTGGCAGGACGCGTACGAGACACAAAGTGGAGTGGAAGACGTAGGGTATGGCTGTTCGGGAGAGGCGACAGACCTGAGCGACAGCCTGGAAGTAGTATGAGCTCGTGTACCGAGGAAAGCCATCCCAAAGCACACTGCTCACGGCACCCTCGACCGGGAGGTCGATGGCGGATGACGAGCCCTCGCGTAGTTGCCTGAGCTGTTCTCGCCGAGTCTGGTGAGCCGCAATACCCAGATCTATTCAGCGTTTAGAAACAAGGGAACGGGGCCACTCTTACCGAGACTGGTCGGCCGCAACAAACAGGTTTCTTTAGAGCCTTCGGAACATCAAGTGATGCGGGCCACTTTTGCCGAGTGGCGGAAAATGTTGGTTAATGCCCGCGTCACAGCAATCAAACCCATAAGCCCGGGTGGTGTCGATGTATTAAATGAGGCGGACAGGATTTGCGTACCTTTTGGCAGGCGAATTTGAGATTTAGGCGCTGCGCGTACTCCCGTTGAAAGCTTCGCAACATTCCACTGCATAGCTCCTTCCCATCTGAAGACCCGCGGACGCAAGTCGCAGTGGGCCATCGGACGGCTGCAGCCTATCGTTTGAAGTTCCTAAGATTTCGATTTGCTACACAGAGTGCGGTCTTCTCAGGTGAAAAATCAAGGACGTTATGGGAACCTTCATTGTGAAACGCTTCAGTGAGATGGTATAATCAACGCTGGTTTTCGCAGAGCCAACAGAACTGGATTGCAAAAGCTTGAACACTTATCACGTGTAGCAGTGTGCTTGCTGGGCAAACAATTAAGCCGACGAAAACTCGCCAGGGATGCAACCAAAACCCCATCCCGTCAATGTGGGAGAAAGCAAGGTTTCTCAAGTATAAGTTGGCATAGAGTCGATGGGGTGACGCTATTAGAAGGTATTTGTGGGCTCAATATCATAGCAGTCAGTTTCCAGGCGTGAAGCGGAAGTACAAAGGCGTACCAAACGGGATGGCAAGCGGGGAAGTCTCCGGGACAATCTGCGAAGGCACAACTGGCGAGTTGTCTCGCCACTTGTTCGTTGCATAGGCTTGATGTTTGTTTAACATGGAATCTTTCAGAACCATGATACGTGGAACCTATATTGTGGCGAGAACGGTTCAGGTCCAGTTCCCGTCTTCAGCGAAGGCACGTTGAAGGTCCAGTTCCGTTACGGCATCCGATCTGTCCACGTGCTCGTGACAGTCATCAGAAAAAATAGTGGCATGTCATTTACGTTAAGACTTCAAATGAAATCCTTCTCGTAAGCTCGACAATTTCGTATAACTTGCATACATATCATATATTCAATTCGTACGCAACGGCTGTTTCTTTGAAAGAATCTTTCGACTCTTTACACGTTTTCGTTTACTGTTTCGTGTTTCTGTTTGAAAACGGAAATTCAATTTGCTCGCAAAGAACCCGTTCCAGGAAGAGACGAAGAGACCCGTTTCAGCAAGCCTCCCCCACGCGCACGGCCAGAACGAGAAGCAGAACCCCTCAACCCCACCATGACCATCACCGGGACCACTACCTCGCGTCGGTACAGTACCTCCAAGGTACTGTAGTCTCGAGTCCGTCGACCAGATTATATCTCGACAGTGTCATGTCACGGTTGACGGTGACACAGGTGACACGATCGCGATCGACAATCACAATGAAGAATGATACGGTTTGGTGTTTGGTGTTTCTGGTTCGTGTTTGGTGCCGCCCAGATCTGGGACCATCGGGAAAATATCGAGGAACGAGGACTGTTATTCGATTGGTGATTGTTGGTTGCCTGTAAGGGGTGGGGGGGATAGTCGTACCGTAGTTCCATACTAACTCGTAGCCATACTTAACTAATATCAATATGCAGCTACGGTATTCTGGCATGTTCAAACCTCTGCTCCTTATGATTTGGAACCTGGCCAAATTACCTTACTTACTTACTTACTTACCTTACTTAATCAGCAAAGCGCGAATCCCAACGGGCGACACAGACGAACTTCCGATCTCACGATCGCCGGCCGCTAACGATGACAGTGCCACTGCAGTCGCGTACATTTACCGCGACGCCACCCACGCGTTATGGCCGCATGGCATGTTGGGATGCAAAAAGCGAAGCACTGTCGCGCACATGATCCTACGGTCAGATGGCCTAGTGGAGATCTCTTCTTGAGATCGATCCGCCTAGTATAGTGTACATTCGAGCGGACGAACATCTCATATTTGATTAGCCCGAATGTATGGTATATCATATGTTTATCTCACATATCGGCAAACGACCGCCGTGGACATGGCGCCTCGTCACATCATCATTTCAAAAAATGTCGATCAAGTTGTGCAAAGATGCATCGATACTTATTTCGAAACTACATAAATAAGTTACATATGCATTCGTGGCGTCGTCTCGATATGATTTGACAACGATCTTGATACTATTTCATGATTTATTTGGATATACCGTATCGTATTGACCGGACCGTGATCCATAACCCCAACGAAATCATCGTGATCGAATGCACCTGCGATGATCGATTTATTGTGTATCGATAATACATTATGATGCCTCGATTATATTACTATTATATTAGACATCATTATGCACGAACGACTCGTTGTCTCGATATAGTAGTCAATATTTTATATCGATGGTATTAGTCGTTATCGTAACACGACAATCATTCGCGTGGCTATGACTTGTCGCGCGATGCCAACATAATGTATTCATATGTTGCAACTTGCTTCCACGCATACTCGATCCCCATGTACATTTTCTCTTGGATGATGCCGTACGGCGTATTACGATCATATTTAAAAACGCGACGGATATTAGTCAAAATTAAAAATACTTGTAGCGTTAATATTGGGATTGCTTATATGTAGCCGCCCTGGAACGTGCAGGTGCAGAAAAAGCATACCAATTTTTGTCGAAAGGGCATTCTGAAGAACTGAGGTAGTCGAGGGCTTAGGTTCTCACAATCGTATCTTGGGGATTTGCGTGAATCCAATTTCTCGCAAAGGGATTTGGCATGCTACTTCTTTATACATCATGTCTAGAGATGTACGAATGCAGTTGTTCCCACCGGCTTCTCGCAAAGTCCCAAGTAACGTGTGTTCAACAGCCCATATGGACGTACTTCCTGCGTTGCTTTGCGAATTTTGTAACTTACACGCGCCATCCCGGATGTGCCGCGGGGCTCGAAGCATGTGAACCAAATGACCAAATGAAACACAGATGCACATATACAACGTTGAAAATATGTTTCAGTCGTTGTTATTGCTATTTCTTAGCGTTCGCTTCGGCAGGATACCGAAGGGAATGTCGTTTTGCGGATGCCGGTTCCCGCTTCCGCCACACGAAGCGGGGAATCCGGGATCTGCTTCCAGTCACCGAATCTGTGCGGGGATGCTTCCTAGCGTTCATAATACCCTATATTAAACATTATTCGCTTCTAATATATCGCAAAGACTTGTCAATCTCTTCATTAATCTACCCTGCGCACTAGGTTTTCACAGTGTAAAGCGCTTAAGAAGCGCCAACGGAAGCGGACAGATTCCAGAAAGATAACGGTGTGATTTCGATAACGGCTTAGATGTCCTTCCGATTTAATCGGACGGCTGTTAGGAATTTGTAAGCAACGGAATGAAAAATATAATTCGCATCTGAGGAATGAAACAGGATTACATCGCGCTTTTCATTACACTCTTAATACGCCGTATGCCCGCAGACCGCGGGTGACTTTTCAGCCAATTTTCGTCGACTTTTGTTTAGGTGAATTCATTCATGATTCTAGTCTATTTATTCTTCATTTTAAAAATTGAATTGGCACCGAAGTATGAAAATTATCATATAAGTAGAGATCTATATGCTACAAAATCGTGACTGGCCCACAATGTCTCACAATGTTATCCACACCCCGATGTGCGGCTGCCCACTCCCAGTTCAATGAGCTGTCAACTAATGGAAGGTAGACAGAGTTCTGGCAGGTGTCTCCCACGGGCCTGGCAGGACCACCCAGACTCTATTCGGATGTAGAAGTGAGTCAGGGCAAACTGGAGCCCCGCGGGTGTACTTAGGACGCCCACGGCTAGTACCTCCAGCGGTGGTGGTTGGTGAGCATAGGCCAACCACAAACAGTGCATGAAATGCTTTGATCCTCCGGGCCGGGTACAGCGGCAGATTTCTCTGTTTCTCTCTCTATGGTGTGAGATCTGACAATATCGGAAGTCCAAAACCAATCACAAACACACACCCACAAACATTCCAATCCACACGTGCACACAATGTTACTCTCTTGAAATTCAAATGTGACTTACGCGCTTATGCCCAGGTGCCTTTATATGTTGCAGTCTCTTTAACCATTCTCGATGCTGCTTCAACAGACACAAGTGGTCGGCAACCTTCGCATGGAACGCGACAGTTGTCTCCGGTGCAGTGGTCTCTTCTTCATCATGGTGGTCGGCCATATTACTGGATGCTCCTCCATTGCCCTTGGAAGCATGTTTTAGCATCAGCTGCGTCCATTTTTCCAATAACTGCCACGTGTACAGCTCGCAGTCTGTAACCCTTTTCTCAAATTCATCTGCATGTCCCCACCCCAAGACCTGGTTTGCAACAGTACAGATGACTACACCGAAGCACCCCGCCACTGACCATGAACTCCTCTATATCCTTATGCCCTCCATTTCCCAGAAGAGCCACTTCAGCAATTGGTCTCCAACTGAGCCACCAGGTCAGATCGTCCTAGTCATCACCGCTGTGGCTGATGCACAAGTTGAGGAGTAAGCGTCAGAAGAGCCAAAGAGAAATGCACAGATGAATGTGAGCAGACCAGCGCAGCAACGCACGGACGGAGAGATATGTGTGAGCAGAGTGACGATGCAATCAAGTTACGGGTGGTCATTATTATTCGTCAGTTACAATCTCACAACAACAATATTCCACAGACAAGCATCTGATATCCGCGTGTCATTATCCATATGGCAGATAAGTACGGACCAGAGAGATCCAGGAGCCAGGGGTGCTGACGGCATTTGTCGACACTCCATCTGCGTATTGCCCACCTCACCCCGCATGCAACGACTTGCTGCCGAAAGGTCGCGTGCACTGCAAATTACAGCCAAGCAGTGAGCACATGTCTTATGCAAGTGCCCAAATTGTTATATATGTTTCACCCATTGGAATCGTGTAAGATAACCTCGGTACTCGATCTCATAGCCGATCCAATTTCCGATGTAGAGCGATTGCGAGCTAAAAATGCTTAAAACTGCTAAAAATGCCTAAAGAAGGATAAGGCCTGTCACACCGTTGGATCATCCCGACATTTCATTACCAAACCTACTTGTATCCACTGCCCACTTGTATCCACTGCCCGGCTGTGCTCACCTCATGTCGGGATTCCGTTGCAGCATGCCGCGGGCAAGCGAGCGCATCAATGGGTTGGCCACATCCGCTAGACGCCGCTCGATCACGGACTCAACCTCCGAGCTGCATCCCAGCCATTCGTACCATTCCGCTTCGCTCTCGTCCAACATCACATCCTCCATCTTCTCCCGCACGGAGTCCATTGCTGCAGCGCCGTCAGTTGAAATCTGCCATGTCATATTGCAACCGCCCAGACACTAAATTGCATGAACAATCCTCTCTCTTGGAAATAAAGGCAAGCCGCTGGACCGCTCCACGAATGGCAAACCACAAACAATAAACACCCGGAACGGCTGGCTATATGGGTGCTCGGCCGTGTAGGCCAATCCCTGAAAGGAGATCCTGCAGGAAGGAGTAGCGATCACATCTACTTGAACTAAATGATGCTTGTCTTACACGGTTCACGGGCTGCGGGCTTGCGACAGTGAAAGTGTTTATAAAAGTGTTTATGAATGCGCGCAGTCGGTTCACAACATTACCAAGAAAAATCAGGGAAGGATGCGAAGAGATGGTACAAACACAGAGCTGAGTCCAGCACTGGTTCAGAATTCCACTCTCACACTTGTCTGCATGCTGTCCAGTCCCCTTATCAATGAACCGAGTCTGCAATCATTTTCGATTCACACAATCGCAATGTTTCCGATTTCGCACTCTGCTCCTGGTCTTCTGCCCAGTCCCCTGCAGGAACCCTTGCCAAGGACAACCACCCAAACAAGAGGAATTTTGCCTGGTCTGGCACGGCCATGGGGTCGTCAATCGACGCAGCCGAACAGATCTGTGACTACCCTTCAGGGTGGTACACCTTCTCCAGCATCACTCCCACTCCCCACTCGCGCGCACTCGGAGGAATGCACCCGAGGCTGCTTAGCGCCTGCCGCATCTATTCGTTGGTCAGGTGTGTGGCATTTCCTTGGACCTGTTCCTTTGGCATCACATCACCATAGAGGATCGGCTGCACTATGTACCCACGCCAAGGATCAAAAGGATTCAGCACACACTTCGGGACACTTATCCGGATTCTCCGGAGCTCACTAGTCACTGAATAATAATGGTCAGCGGTAGGCAGCCATACTCAGCGGTGCAATCGCCGGCGCTCCAGTTTCTGATGGAAGAGCAAATATCAGGGCAGCTACATGCTCCCTTAAGGCGCCGTTCTCCCCACAGCCCTCCAAATTAGTTTCTCCTGACAGACATGGAGTCGGAGTGTATCCTTAGTTACGTCCTAGCATGGTCCGCTACAACATCTTCAGCTTGTGTTGAGTCAACTAGGATTTCGCTCTCCAACAGCGCAGCGCAGCCCACGCGCATCAGTGTCAAATGCAATGCGCTCCTCGTGCTAATTCCACAGGGGCACGCCACGTGCAACGAAGGGGCCACGCCACACCATCTCCAAGAAGGTGAGCCCAAGTGAGAAGACGTCCATGGCTGCTGTCGGCAGAAGCCGCATCTCTTCACACGCCTCCTCATCGTCCTCCTCAAACCATGCAGTCATCACCTCGGCCATCTCCGGAGACATGTACGCGTGCGTGAAGCTATCGAACGGCGGCCGCATCGGGACCTCCATCCGCTTGGCCCCTCCGAAGTCGATGAGCGACCACCGCCCGCCGGGGAACTGCATCACATTGGTCGGCTTCATATCCATGAAAACGTACCCTGCATACCGCGCGGTTCCCGAGCCCGTTCCCATTCCATATCGCAACCGTCACTCCGGATCTGGCCACCTTTAGGCTGGTTCCCCGTCACCCCTCCCACCTTTCTCCTTCTACCTCCCCTCATCACACACACCACTCGGGACACCCGTCTCCTGACGCTATCTATTCCGATCCATCAGCGTGCTACTTCTGTCAGCAATAGTAACTTCACCTTGCCTTGCATTCCACATGCCAGGCTGTCATTTAAGGCAACCTAGCTGCCCTGGATCAAGTCTGTCATTTGGGGTGGCCTGGAATCATATCCCTTGGATCAAGTCTGTCATTTGGGGTGGCCTGGAATCATATCCCTTGGTTGCATTTCTCCAAGCCACCGACTTTATTTGTAAGTTCCCAAAGCTCTTTCACGTTAAATGCAATCCCTACCACACCTAATGAGACCAATGTGCCAGGCTGCAAGCTGCCGTTGATTACCGTGGGAGTGACACACGGCGAGAGCATCCAGCAACCGTGTCATGATGAGCCGCACTTCTGACTGCCTGAAGGGGCCTTTTGTCTGCCCTTCCGCCTCTTCTTGAAGTACAGACGCCCACACAGCCTCCAGCTCTCCATGATTAGTACCGGCAGGTTCCCGTATGCCCCCTCCCTCGCTGCGAGCAGAAAGCTGGCCTCTGTCTCCTTCCGCGGACGCGCCCTCCTCGACGGCGCAATCTGTGCGCCTCCGACAAAAGTACCTTTCACCGCGCGCCATCGCGGCTGATTGACTCAATGCTTCGGGCTTGCGGCGTGGGAGCTATACAAGGCGGAGGGCAGATGACAGTGCCACCACAAAGGTTGCGTAGAGGGCTTCCCC
The DNA here is from genome assembly GCA_001247695.2 of Cymbomonas tetramitiformis. NCBI lineage: Eukaryota > Viridiplantae > Chlorophyta > Pyramimonadophyceae > Pyramimonadales > Pyramimonadaceae > Cymbomonas > Cymbomonas tetramitiformis. The sequence goes on along the minus strand of LGRX02004589.1, from coordinate 50,843 downwards.
AATCCGTTGTGGAAGCAGTGGATTTAGCAGCACAATACAATACCTGACTCTGGAGTTCTATGAGCGCGCTCCTTGGTGTCACTTGCTAGCTCCTCCTCGCCTTCGTCTTCACTTGCTTGGACCTCAAATTCCACCCAGAAGCTATCACCAAAGCTCTTCCCAGTTCGCTGATCGGCCAACCGAAAAGTCGTCTTGTACAGGTCCTCTTCCTCAGGCGCCACCTTGACCAATCCGCCCACTGACGCTCTCACCCATCCGGCAGAGGAAGGAATTCGGTCTGTCACTCTCAGCCCCTTGGGACAGCCCTTTGGAAGACCGGACATCTTGTGGGTGGACAAGCTCTCTTGAGACCAGGCTTTGGGACGGACAGGCAGGGAGCAGGTTGATGGTTCTGAGCGTAGGCTTGGTGGTGGGGAGATGGTTCGGGCAGCTCGAGGGGCAGAGGTGAACCTGCTTCAGAAGCACAGCGTCAGTGTGTAGGCAATGCAGTTGCAGAGGCACTCAGAACGCCCACCAAGGCTTAGGTCCCGTTCTGCACTAGTGGGCGCCGGAACATCCGGATAAGCGTCCCGAACTAAATTCTTTGACCCCTGATTTGGGTACATATCGCAGCTGATCTGCTGTGACTACATGGTGCCAAAAGAAGCGGTCCAAGGATATGTCACTGACACACTTCTAAAGATGAATTGCGATGTACAGATATGCGGCGGAGCCCGTGCATGCACCGAAGTTGTGTGAATGATGATGCGATGCAGGCGTCGATGATGCTTGCGCCGTGCTCTTTTGGAAACTACAATTGAGTTGGAGTTGCCTGCCGTCAGCTGATATTGAGGAGTGCGACTGTCACTGCTGGCAGGCAAGAAAAATCCAAATGCGATTGGGACAGCGACCGTTGGTCACCGCACAAAACACAAGGTTCGGGCATGCTTGAAAGGGTAGAAGCAAAGGCATGCAGTGCCAGGCAGGAGTACAGAGGCCTGTAAGAGCAGCAGGCGGGAGCAAAGACGCCTACCAGATCGATGGAAACCTCGACGTGATCGCCAGGTGCAACATAGGGGATTGGAACATGCTTTGCTCGTAGGTCTGTGCTGACTAAGCTTGCGACCGGCACCAGCTCGGCGCGTGTACATTCAAGCTCCGCACTCTCGAACTGCGCCTGGGACCTCGCGTACCCCGCCACAATGGCCACAATGGATAGATACTCGGCGCAGGGGCACTGACGTGTGTCCCTGACGCGATGCACAAGAGCAAGATTCACGTGCCAACGCTCACCCCGTCACCTTCCATGCCGCGAAACGGAATAACGTGACTCCATGAAAGTACCACCAACGCGGACAGGAACGCACGAAAAGCGCAAGGCCAGGTGCTCCTTTGGCGACCGTGGACAAGGATGCAAGGTCAGCGCTTCTCCGTTTGCAGAATCACAGAAGCAGAAGGCAGCAAAACAAGCGAAATCTCCCCAAGCTGATGAACAGGAAGAAGAGGGAAAGACGCAAGGCCGCGCGCCCAACCGCCCCTTGTCAGAAATTGGGGCGAGGACACCCGCACGGGGTTTGGCGGGTGAGCGAGGGAAAGACTTTACCGGCTCTGGAGCCCATGCGGAGAGGCCGACGTTCTGCAGGAGCCAAGTCTTCCTGAAAGCTGTGTTTGGCTTCATGATGGACCCGTCAGGGATGGTGACGTCGTCGTGGAATCGACAGTTGAGGGACATGCTGGCGTCGATGCGGTCTTGCAGCGTCACCAGCCCACGCTCCATAACGATGTATAGCTGGTCGCCAACCCCCGTCGCATAGGTTGAATAAAGTGGCGGGTATCTCGGACAGGCATGTGAAAGGAAACTTTTGACGTAAGAAGAGTCAGTGATTCAATCAAGGTCACACGTGTCAAAACTTATGTGCAGCCTTTGACTCGTAAGTCGTGCGGAGCTTGCACAAGCCTCGCATACAGTATGCCGACGGCCGAGCGCGCAACAGTTGAATCGAATCATCCCACAGACTTTCGAAACCTAACAGGTGTTTATGAATGAGTGCGTGACATTTGAAACGAGTCGGCCCACAGAATACACAAACCGTACCAACGTCGATGAGTACGTTCAACTGTAATCGCAAATTGCCAAATATCTCATGTGAGAGTGAGGAGCTCGCAGGTTAAGAGACACCTTTTCTGCCGACGGATTCTCTGCTGGGCCACCTTCTGGCGGCTGCGTGGTTGCTTTCATTATATTTTCTGCTTTCCGGGCAGACAAATGCAACCTCAAAGTGCGACTGCTCGTTCCCCGCGGGCCTTATCACTTTACAAGATGCTCAAGCTTTTTGAACTCCTCCTCGGAAAGCGACAGTCGACAAAAGCGACAAAGTCGCCGAATCAGGTAGGACAGGAATGTATTATGCTCCGGTGCTCGTAGAAGCGCGTAGCCAGAAATCTACCCCATGTCTCGTCCTGAAATGCGACCTCAAAAGCAGATTTCTGGGCCCATGTGCCTTACCTGAGACGTTCTGATTGAACAGATTTTTATTTGAGCCATCGCTTTTCGTGTAATCAAATAAAGTTGGAGAGTGGCCGGATCCCGAGAGTAATGCCAGGAGCCGTGTCTCTGTGTCAAAGAATTCGCGATCTTCCCGTTCGAAGATTTTGATAGCGCAAAGCTGTTCAGTCGCATTGGACCAGAGCAAGGAATCGACGACTGTGGACGACGGCTTCATGGTGGGCTGATGCTCTGCAGAATGCCTCCGCGATCCCGGCCTTGACTGCCTCCGAGATGAGGTTGGTCTCGACATCTGCGAGGTTCGGGGGCGCCGTACACCGAGAACAACGGCCCCTGTGGCTCCGTCCCCGAGTTTTCCGTCCGACAGAAGTCTATATTTACCTCTATCGCCATTAGACTGCACAGACTCCATCAAAGTTGCCCGCACTGAAAATAAGCGTATGTTTGATTCGCGCTCTGTGTTAGCAAATTTTATCCTCGAAGCGATGTGCGTTTAGATAGTCGTATATTTTCTGCACGAATATTGATTAGAGGGGGGACAGCGTTCTTCTATCCGAACTATTCCTCCGTGAATTAACAACTCTATAACTCCGTACGTCTGTGCCAAGAGAAATGGCATGTCGACAGAAGGCGTTCAGATTCAGAAGGAGGTTCAGAAGTGGATGAGCGTCGAAAGCCCCCATCCAACTCTCACTTGGCCTCCACTAACGAAACCGTTACCCCACTGGCAACTGGGAAGACCTGTGATGACAATATCTCAATCTGTGGCTCCTAGAATGAGTCCTATATTCATGAGAGGTCTCCACATCTAGTGAGTCGAAATATGCGACAACCCGGCCTGAGGCAGGCAATCGAATGGACCCGACGTTTTTCCTTTAGGTGCGCTTCATCCCCCACGCCAGACACGAGACAGAACGACGCGAGAGACACCCGCATGCCGACACCTCGACCTGCAACTCACGTCAGGCGAGGGGTTAAAAGCAGAGGTCTGGTTAAAAGTGACCCGCGATGCTCGGAAAATTAGGTGTTAGCTCTGCCTATCCAAAAATCCTTCATTTAAAAAATGCTTTAAATATAGGTTCTAAGGGTAGGGTGCCGCGAAAAAATAGCCTTTTTCGAATTTTCAATTTATTTCAACAATTCAACTTAACTAAAGTGTTTTGAGTTATGGAGATTTTTTTGTGGAGGTTTATTTTCACCCGAAACGAAGTAGCGGATGCCCAAAATAACTTTTATTTAACTTTGTTACATCGACACTAGCTAGGCCCACATTTCCGCGTCGCAAAAAAAAATTGCGAAATATGCTGGATTCAGTGACCCGTAGGTCATAACTTACTCTGACTCCCGATAGCTGTACCAGTACTCGTACAGTACTAGGTGACAGATACCTAGGTCACAGACCGCTTATATTCGTTTAACTCTTATAATCAGTTTACACTTGTATGATAAACTATTCAGTGACCACCCGATATAATACGATATATTATATCTCACAGGTTATGGGGTGTTACCCCGCTTTTATCACTGCTGACTTTGCCATGATTGGCTAAACTTTTCCGCTTGGCGGGGCGTTGGGGCCTCGCGAGGTGTCGGGATCGGCCACTTTAGGGCGTGCGGTTTAAGCTAAGTTACGGTGAGATTTCGGATTGGAACTTTCGGCGACTTCTTCGAGTGTCCGCGTTGGATTTCGTTTTTGACTTGGACTGATCACCCCTGTCGACATCTCCTTGGCCGTCGCGTATTCGACTTCGTTGATTTCGTTCGACCCCATCTTGTACTTACTCCGCAACTACATCGTTACCGTCGCCCGCCACCTTACGATTTCAGCCTCGCCTTTTCCCCAACCCCCCTCCTATAGGAATTTATTCTGATGACTTCATCCTCCGTTGGTACACCGGCCGTGGGCGCTAGAATGCGCCTAGACTCTATTTTTGCTAGAAATGTGGGTGCTCGCTATAAGAGCACCCCGCAGTCAGCGAAAGTTGTACTCGCTGCTGCTGACAGGACACGCGGCAATGCCGTTTTGCAATCATCCTGGGACACTGACGTCGTTAAGCGTGTTGCAAAGGACACCTTAGGTACTAAGGCGTCCTCATTTTCCGGAAGTGAACCTCATCGTCAGCTTCTTTGGGATTCCTTAGTGACTGCCTTGGAGGCGTCCTTTGTCAACAAGGACAACGCCAACGAGGACATCTTTGACCTCGTGGACGTCACCAAAGAGGTTCACCCGATCTTCAACGACATTTTACTTCGTGCGTTGGTCTCTTTGACAACGCCCCACTCTCCAGCTCGAAGGTGGGTTGACGCTTCGGCTCGGATCTCTCCGCGCGACGGTAAGCGTGCCCTCCTTGAGGTCACCAAGCGGCTGCTGCCGCCTGGGCATCGGCCGCTCCGCCATCACGAGGAACTCTTGAGCATTTCTTTTGGGTCCTCTGTTGATCCAGAGCCTTTAGTGGCCCAATTTGACGAGTGTCTTAAGGCTATCGCGGCTAGCGGAGCGGGTCCCCTGGACGACGAAGCAGCCAAGAGACAGCTCCTGGCGGCACTGGACACCGACTTTTACAAGGAGGTTATCACCCCGCTTCGCCTGGACACCGAGTTGGCGAAGATTAGCATCGAGGAGGTTTACACTCACATTCTAGAAGTGTGGTGGTGTGCAAACCCTAATGGACCTCCCACCCGCCCCAAGGCAGCCGCGCCTGTCCCGACGCACACGCCTCTCGGGATAGCTTACGCAGGTGGGGAGCCGAGTGACGTCTCGGGCTTCCTCGAGGAGTTCGCTCGCATCATTGGTGAGGCCTCTGCCCTACTTGCCTCACTCCGTCATGACGAGCGCGAGAGTACACGAGACGCGCCGCCGCCACGGATTGATTCCCACCGTCCGCATGGAGGCGGTGGTGTGAGATTTCCACCGTCCAAATGGCGTGACGAGCGGAACCGTCGGACCGACGGTAAATTTCACGGCCGTAATCGTCACGTGGGGTGGAAGCACCGCTTCGGAGCGTCCCCACTCCCGAAGGGCGGGAATTGGCCTCAAGGTATTAGGGCGCAGGGTGCTAGGAGCATCTCGTTTCACTCCGCATCCTCGGCCTTCGTACAGGAGTGCCCACTCTGCCATGGGCACTTTCACGACACTGCACGTTGCCCTGAGGTGTGTGGTTCGTGCGACGTTGACCTGCGTGATGCCGCCATGGACTTGGACGACGTGGTTTCGGCCTTCCAGACCGCCTTTGACAACGAGAACGACGAGGAATTCGCTGACCTGTGCCACGAGCACGACCAGCCACTGGTGCGTACCGATCCTGAGCCCTTCACCTACCCGGTGCGGCACGACGTGGGATTACGTGCCCACTATGCGGGCTTGGGTCATGGTGCTTCGGGCGACGGCATGGAGGGTGTGCTCTCGGATGCACGGGGCGTCCTTGAGTCCCTGCGGTCTGCGGCTACGGCTGCACAGGTCGGTGGTGCTACCGCAGCTGGTAAGCAACCACCGCTGCACATCGGCACTTTGTCTGTGCCGCAGGTGGTGTGCGATGCGCCACCACCTGCCAATCACGAGATCGACGTTGGGCTCCACCCGGTTTCGGCATCGGACCCTGCTTCTTTCGGGTCTCCTTTCGAGGAACCACTTCATGTCACTTTTATGGACCAGGTAATGCCGGCATGCTCTAACCCCTCTCTTAAATTATGCTCGATTGACTCGGTTCACGAGTCGATTCACCCGGGAGAGCTTTCCGTGATCGACGATGGCGACGACTCCGACGGCTTTTCTTATTCCGGAGACGAGATTCCCTCGGCCCCACCGGCTACACGGTCACGTGTCGGTGTGGCAACATTGCCGAGGGTCTTCTCCTTTGCATCTCTCGAGCCCTGCCCGCACTCATGTGTCTTGCATGTGTGTCAGCGGTTCAGGGTTCGGTGGTGCTCGATCGAGCCCCTGAATTCACCGCAGCGGTACATCCCGCTGGGGTGGCTGCCAACAGTCTATCTGCCTTGCCGTACTGTCTTACTTTCGGCATTTCTTTTCCTTCTTTGGTTTCGGCAGGTTTGAATTCTGATTTTCAATTTTCGGAATTCCTAATTTTGCTCTACGAATCTTTTCCTACCTCTGGCCTCTGGTCTTGGCTTCTGGATTATGGTTCTGGCTTCTGGTTTTGGACTCTGGCTTCTGGACTCTGGTTCTGGATTATGACTTCTGGGCTCTGGTTCTGGTTGAACATCTTTGACACTGGCAACTTCTTCAATTCTGGTGAACTCTGCACCTTTGTAGACCACTTTGAAAGTGGCTGAGTATCCGCAAGATTGAGCTGTAGGAACTTAGCTTGAGAGCAGTATCCTAGCAGCAGTTTTAGGAAGGGACCGCCTGGCTAAAGCACAGGCCTCCCTCTAGCAGTTTCCAGCTCCTAGCTGTTTGTTGTTTCGGAACAATTTGCTTTGTCTGTGCTCCGCTCTCTGCCACCTGTAACAGCACTATGTACAGTCACAGGGTGGTGTGCTGGATTCAGTGACCCGTAGGTCATAACTTACTCTGACTCCCGATAGCTGTACCAGTACTCGTACAATACTAGGTGACAGATACCTAGGTCACAGACCGCCTTATATTCGTTTAACTCTTGTAATCAGTTTACACTTGTATGATGATAAACTATTGTTTCAGTGACCACCCGATATAATACGATATATTATATCTCACAAAATATAGGGGGTCTATATAGATATTGTGCGAAATATAGGGGGGTTTGGAAAGAAATGATTGCGCATGCGGGAGGCGGTATGTCATAAACGCAAGTTGTATATTTTAAATCGAACTCCTCGGATACAGTAATCACTCAGTAATAAGGAACTCCGATGTTAAGGAACCAGTCAGCCTTTGGGGGGCGGGGGGTACCCAAGTTGAGAAAAACGTTTGGACTTTTGTTATGGAATCATCTGAAATAAGAAATATGGTGATGGCTGCCTATCTTAAGGGGCATTTCATACATTTCATTTATATTAAGAAATCTAGGCTGGAAATTTTACCAAAATGCGTGTAGGCAGATGCCATTTTTATTAGATTTTTTAATAAAACTCTGCAAAAATCAAGGCACCGCCACGCAATGTATGATGCAATATGATGCACGACTCTCAGGGTCCATTTTCTAGGTCATGAAAATTTTCAGAAACGATGTGGTTGTTGGAAACAGCACAGCAGCCACGGGGAGAACGCTCCCGGCGAGATAGAACGAACTCCATAATTGATAACATCCGGGAATAAATAGTCAGACTGACACAAGCAGAGTCACCGAAGATGACATACCGGAAATGACACGTGACGGTACGAACATGTCACAATGCCAATTCCAGCAGTGGTTGGCTATGTACGGATGGTACGTGGATGGCTATGGACTGTGTTGGCTGGCTTGAGATCGTGGTCGTTATTCTGCCGATTCCATAGGACGCTTGCGGCGGGGGGGTACCCAAGTTCATGAGAAAAGCTGGCTGACCTTATCTTAAAGGTGGGTGTTTATTGTATCGCGATCCCGATCGAAATTTCGCAGAATTCGCAAGGAGTCGATAGAAGAAGAGGAAAACAACGTGTCACTTTTTCCCAAAACACAATCGGGAGCGACGAATCGTCGAAAAATGACGTGGCACGTTTCTTAATATATGGTTCAACACGCCTCCAGGAGCATACGTATCGAAGTGAGCCCGCCTAAGCCCTCATGAGCCCTCTCCACCATTGTACTCTCGGTTTTTTGTGAAAAATTTCCTGATTTTTTTTCCCATATGCGGCATGCCACATGTGGAAGGTCCTTGAGCCCTGCCTTGAGCCCTGCCTTGAGCCCTGCCTTTCAATATGTTGCGGACGTGTTGAAAACTGCGACGCTCGCTAAAAAGAAATGGTAAAAAAACATGTTCTCCATAATATGATAATAAGGGCTTCGTCCAAGGCCCTTTGCAGATTTGGGGACCACTACTGTCAAGTTCTTGAGTTGCTCTTTCTGGAGTGTCTCCACGAAATTTTCATCCGAGTTCATCACTTCATCTTAACCCTCCAATATCGGTTAAAGTAACATGGGTATCGGCAACACGCCCACAATATGTCTTCAACATACTTCAGCATGCCTTTAAAATGTTTGCAACACATTTTCGAAGGGTGATGTGGCGTCGTAAAGGAGACTTCAATGCGATATGTCCATCCCGACCATGCCACGATACATGATCCTTACCAAGTGATCAAAAGCGGACCCGCGGACGGGCCGATCCTTGCCAAGTTATCCAAAGCGGACCCACCGGATGGGCCCCGGGGGACCCGCGACGGGCCCCGCGCGCGACCCGCGACTTGCCCCTTCCCAGAATTTTCAAATATTGTATTCAAAATTTAGGGGGCTCAAATAACTAGCATTTGCTTATATTTTGATAAAATGTGAGAAATATATGACAAAAAATCAAATTTTGATATTAGATATGATATTTTGGGGTTTTAGGGTTTTGGGCTTTTCAAGATGAGAGGTGGCTGCACTTGAGACCCTATTACACCGCAAATAAACCCCGACATAAACGCATAGGGGGGCACCGATATATCCTTGCGGGGTTTGACCCGCTCGCATCCCGATTGAAGACGTGTCGTAGAATCCACTCTGATTGCCGACATATCGCAGACGTATTGAAAGAGTCGTTGCATGAGTGAATGTTTCAGCATGTGTCCAACGGTATTTGCAATCGCAGGCATTGCAAACATGTCATTGAATACCCCTCCAATCGTTTTGCCCCTCTTCAACACATCGGCCCCGGTCGTGCCAAAGCCCCCAAAAATAATACAGTCCCAACTTCTGCGATACGTGTCCAAATGCCGTGAAAACGTGCCAGCATAAGCGGCTAGATGATACCAAGTGTTGCTAGTGGGCGAGTCTGACACCGTTTGAGTGCCCATGCTAGCATGCTCACTTTCACCGAGCGTGTTAACCCTTAAGCCGGTGGTTAGAATTCGAGGGTTTTCTATATGTGTTGTGAGAATGGATTTTTGCGGTGTATGCTTAGTCACTAAATGCCCGTTTGCTTTAACAATTATTGCATACCTATATTACCAACTATTTGCGAAACTACATGTGGATATATGTTGAATATATCCACTCTTATATGCGCACATGGTTAGAATGTTTTCAATTTTACAGGCACGATTTAATTTCATCGTCATTGTTGACGACATCTGCTCGACACATTTTTGCACAATTTTGGAATTAAATCATCGACCTTGATGATACGTTCCAAGGATGATTCACTTGCACCGATGTGCGTTCATCTGCCTATCGTTTTCTGTGGATTTATGCCAAAAAAAACACTAGAAATACATATATTTCACAATGTTTTCCATACTTAAGGAATGTTTTCCATACTTAAGGGACACGTGTGGTGATTTTTGCGATACTATGGGTCATATTCCATGATGATAGCCACCAATCACTTACATAATGATCGGGACATGGCCCATGATGCAGCGCGTGCATGTAGATGAGCCGTAGGTAAGTATAACGTTGCAGTTTAGGCGCGTTTTGTATGGTTTGCAAGATAAAATTACGCAAAAAACGTACAAATGTGCAACTGATTCGCGACAAATATGCGGGTACGTGCGATATATATTATGCATACGTGCCCCGCACAAGTACGCTACGCTTACATATGCACACAACGGTGTACGTGCAAATACCCAGTGCACAAATCATGCAAGGTATGCAACCGCAATTGCCCAAGCAGCATATACTTTGCCATCGCTTCTGGGTCAGATCTGACCCAGATACCGGCTTAAGGGTTAATGCTGGATGATCGCGGTTCAATACCGTATGTCAACATGTTACGGACGTACTGAAATATTTCAATACATTTATCATATTTTCAATATATGTTCAATGTATGTTCAATATATGTTCAATAATACTATACTGAGTATCTACAGAAACATAGGGCATGCTCATCAAGTATGGCTTTTGCTGAAGCTGCAATAGCACATTTTTTTGTGGCAGAAGGCCGATACATGCTGCCCGACTCGGGTAGTGCTTGAAGACAGAGTTCATCTCTCATTTCATTTCTGAGATCACCAAGAGGAAAGAGAATGAGGGAACTGATGTCAATGTCGGAGATTTCCTTTCGCGGGTTTAACAGTTTGGGCGCTCCTTTGAGCTAGCTCCGCCTCGATCTACATCCTGATCGGCATGACAACTTTCAATTCAGTAGTGACATGCTCACCTCCGTAAGATACTCGGGAGCATTGCCCGGTCCATAACACTCACGTTGGATATGTGCAAAAGTGCGCATAATGCCATGCTGACACGGTATGGGCAGCTAGGGAAGGTAATCGTACATAGTTTGTGTGATCGTGCTGGGGAGACGCTTGCAGGCCCAGACGTTCCCTGCTTCTAACGGCTGTATACGCTTTGGCCTTTGAACTAGACACCTTCAACCACCTTCGCGTTTTCATATACTTGTCCGTGAGCGACTTGGTTGCTGGTTCAGTTGCGGTTGCACGTGATTTTTCATTCATACTGAAGGATGCGAGCGTAACACTAAAAACACAACACACCAACGCGGTGCGTGTTAATGATGTCGAGATGTCGTTTATCGCTGATGTGTTAACTTGGTGCTTTTTGTCGGGTTGTTAAGGCGTTGGTTCCTCGCTGGGGAGTAAAATCCTCGCCAGCTTCGCCAAGTGTGAATGTTCCCCCAGCTTTCTGAGTCGAAACTCATATTATTGCAGGATTCGTTTGTAAAATAGTCGAGAAAAGCTACGACTATCAACGAATTTCACTATGATATACTGAAAAATGTATTTTTCCCGTTAACAATTAGCTCTTTCAGAGCTAACGTGAAACGGTTTTTTATAACAAATAACATGGAAAATCGCGTTTCATCGAGCACGCGTTGACAAAACCAATAATGTAAAACTCCCCACATCCCCCGATCCGAAAGGGAATAAAGTGCGGCCAATGTTGGGCTCGAACCGGTGACCTCCGAGGCTCAAAAGGGCGGCGGAATAACCACTGCGCAATTTTCTGCCCCACCCCGCCCTCAGTGGTAACGGGCATGCACTTTCTAACTACACTATATGTACCCAATACGGTCACTCGTCGCGTACTGACCGTACGCGTGCTCGTGACATGATCATTTCTCAACGACCCGGCAAATAGCCGTTCGGCCCTCCCATATCGTGACGAATTTTCTGAATGATTTTCTTAATCGAAAATGTAACCTGACGGCACCCTACTACCCTTAATTGTTTTATATAGTTCTAACGAGCATATGAGCTTATGACCGACCTACTCTCACTAGATAGTCAGAGCCTCCGAAATCGTTTTTTGGGGGATTTTACAGAGTTTTCCCTTCGATTTTCAGATGTTGTCCACGATTCGCGAAACAGATAGAGCTCACACATCGATTTCCTGATCGGCCACGCAGCGGCCTCGACTCATGGCTCTGGCTTGCGAGATATGACCGACCATTCACCGTAGAATATATCAGTCGATTTCGGATATGAGAAAATTATTCCCGACCCCTCGCATTACGAGAAACCGATGTAAATTGACGATTTTAGGCGGGTCTCGCTCGTTATACGCGGGTAGGTCATGGAGGACCTGACTTTGTGTCGTCGCTATGACCATTAATGTCCCCGTACGTAGTGTCACCCCTTGCCACGAGTGTCGCATGCAGCCAGCCGCATCAGTGTGACCGACCGTCCAACAGAAAACACCCGTAAGTATTTTATTATCGGATGCAGTCTTAGTCTGTCGAGTATTGCTCAGGCCGCTCCAATCATCAGGCGGGGCTCCGATGACCATCAGCAGTATGACCGCTGGTCATGATCCTTGATGGACTCTGGGTCAGTGACTTGTGACGTGTGACTTGTGACGAGTGGCCGATCGGGTTAGTGGTCAGTAGGAGTACAGTTCGGCTTTGCGGGGTCTTAGGGTTTCTTCTCGGAATTATTTTCACAGTTTGATACATCTTCCGTACCGACCACACTGCATTCTGTGTATTTTCACCACCCCGCGCTGAGGGCATTCTAGTATAGTCTGCTTGCGTTCCCTGCGTCTCTGGCACCCTGTCGCTGATATAATATATCACTATATATACATATATCCGTTTCTCTATCAATAGGCTAGCTAGGTACTTGAGCCTACGTTCATTTCCACCGAATATCGTAACCGTAGAATGTATTGGCCGATTTGGGAAAATCGTTTCCGAACCAATGGGCGTTGTCCTAGACCCCGCAAATCGAACGTGAAAACTGTGTAACAATCCTTTCGGCACTTTGTGATGGAAGAAGTGATATTGCTAACCACTAGAGCTATGGGGACTAGTGGCGTCCTCAATATCATAGCGGACACCGGGAGTCGAACCCCTGGTGTCACGGTTGTATAGGTTGGAAACAACCGTCTAGACCATCTAGCGCTAGATGGTCTAGACGGTTGTTTCCAACCTATACAACCGTGACACCAGGGGTTCGACTCCCGGTGTCCGCTATGATATTGAGGACGCCACTATAGTCCCCATAGCTCTAGTGGTTAGCAATATCGCACCTTCCTTCATAAACTTCATCCGTTGGAGTGTTTTTCCACTTCCAGGTACGGGTTAGAAGAACCCGTAGGTTTTTTGGTGGTGGAGATTACTCCGAGGGAAGATGTTTATGAAGGAAGGTGTGATATTGCTAACCACTAGAGCTATGGGGACTAGTGGCGTCCTCAATATCATAGCGGACACCGGGAGCCGAACCCCTGGTGTCACGGTTGTATACAGTAATCACTCACCTTTAAGAAAACCGTAAATTCAGGTCAGCCGACTTTTCTCATCGACTTGGGTACCCCCACCGGCCACCGCGTCCTATGGAATCTGTTAAGAATAGTGACCGCGATCTTTTAAGCCAGCCAGCACATTCCATAGCCATCCACGTGTCATCCTTACGTAGCCAGCCACATTTCTTAAAATTTTCAAAACCTAGAAAATGGACCCTGAGAGCCGTGCACAGTTGAAAGAATTAAAGCAGGACTTAGCCGATGATATCATATCTGAATCAGACTATTTAGAACTGAAGGCCATCATTCTTAGTGCCGTCAAGTCAAACGCTCGTAGCAAGAATGCAACCCTCCCAGAATCCAGCCTAGATTTCTTAATATATATGAACTTTATGAAATGCCCCTTAAGATAGTCAGCCAGCACCATATTTCTTATCGCAGGGTGATTCCATAAGAAAAAAAGTCCAGCCAGCTTTTCTCATCAACTTGGGTACCCACCCCCCCCCCAAAGGCTGGCTGGTTCCTTAACGTCGAGGTTCCTTAAAGGTGAGTGATTCTGCCAGGTTGGAAACAACCGTCTAGACCATCTAGCGCTAGATGGTCTAGACGGTTGTTTCCAACCTATACAACCGTGACACCAGGGGTTCGACTCCCGGTGTCCGCTATGATATTGAGGACGCCACTAGTCCCCATAGCTCTAGTGGTTAGCAATATCACACCTTCCTTCACTTTGGCCGCAATCTTTAGGGTCTCTGACCCCCCGCCCGCGGGGTAGTGGGAAATGAATTTCCCAAATCGGCCGATGACCTCCTACGGTCAGCCAACAATGCATACCATGAACGTAGGCTCAAGTGCGAAAGTGCTTGACGAGACCGCAACACTCATGAAAGTAATTATCGCGGTATCCGCATATCGATACGCGTAATTAATATCCGAGTATCAATATATTGCTACATGGCTACGGTCGGATCGATTCTGCCCTGCGGACCGCGCTGCGAATAACGGCCTATATATTCGGATTGGCAGCTTCGTGATTGTAATTCTACACTTGCACCAGCGTTGGCGGATGCCCCTCTAGCTGAGCGGCAAAAGGCGCGTTGAACAAGGCTACAATCGGACAATTGCAATATTTTTATGTCGGGAAAGATTACCAGTAGTTTAACAGGGTGAGACAAAGCTCTTCCAAATAATTACTTCAAGCTAAGACAGCCTCCACTGGTGGGTATTACCCTTCGGGTGGCTTAAGCCACCCTAACAGCGATTTAGGGTGGCTTAAGCCACCTTAACGTTTTCAATTATTGCGGGAGCTATCGGTACCGGAAATTAGATTTTTTTAGCTCAAAATGACGGCGACAATGTCTTCTTTTAGACACTATATGCACTATTCGGCGAGCCCAAGTTCCCGGTGAGCAATTTTGGGAAGTATCCAAGAGGGTGCAACATTTAGTGAATTTTGAGCGATTTTTCCGGTTTTTGCATACCCATGCTACTTCAACCGAGATTTTGAGGGTCAAGATGACCTCGGATCAAACTTTTGGCAACACACTGCAGAAAGAGCAGCTCGAGATCTTGACATCATAGGTCTCCAAATTTTGAAAAGCGCCTTCGAGGAAGCCCCCGTGAGCTAATTGGCTTAAGGTGGCTTAAGCCATCTTAAGGAAAATTGGGAAATACCCACCCTACTTCAACCGAGATTTTGAGGGTCAAGATGAACTCAGATCAAACTTTTGATAAGACACTGCAGAAAGAGCAGCTCAAGATCTTGACGACATTGATCTCCAAAATTTGAAAGCACCGCCGAGGAAGCCCCATTGAGCCCTTCAAGTTAAGGTGGCTTAAGCCACCTTAAGCTGCGGGTAATACGCACTGGGCTACAGTTCATGTCTTATACTTTCAGGGAGCGCCTCCCAAATATCTGATGGATCTGTGATATGTCGGCTAGCATCAATCAGATTCTGCCACCTATACAAATCCTAACGAGGGAATCGAAATATTAATTTCCCGCTAGCTTAGTACCTTACACTATCTAGCTGCCTCTGACTCTCTTCATCCGAGGAGCCAACTCAGCTTCGTCATCACTGTCGATGTTTTCAGGCTTGCCAGGTTGACTCTTCAGCTTAGATTTGGTCCCCACACCTCGAGCTCGAGTACAACCAGCTATGGCACCAGACTTCTGCTCGGGGATAGGCTGATCCTCCTGCTGAACGGGTGATGTCGGGGATGTGCCCTTTGGCACCCAGATAAGTTCACCCTAGTCATCCAGGATCAACAGCAATCCCTGTCTCTTCAACCTCCGAACTTCAGCCTGTTCCTCAGCATCGTCAGCTACCAGGTCATCGAACTCGCTGACGTCATCCTCAGAGTCATAATCGCCAGGCGTATCATACTCCCACTTCGGACTGGCAGTATCAGTGCCATGCTTGGTGTCAGTATGTAGCATCCGTGTCATCGTCGTCATCAGAATCTGGCAGCTTCTCCTTACTCCAGGCCACAGCACCTGCACCCGAATCGTCACTGTGAGTAGGCGTCGATTCCTTCTTGCGACCAGTGTATCGAATTCCACGATACTCGCCAGTCTCAGTCAAATACTTCCAGCGCGCATTACTGATCGGTAATGAGAATGGCGCTACGGGATCCTTCGCTCGAGTGGCGTCTTCCAGAAACCAGCCACCACCCCTCCTTCGCTCCCAGCGGCGTAGCGCTCCAGAAGCCGTGACAATAATATTCTGCCAGCAATATTCGGCTCCTTCTCGGTCCCCATCGTGCACAGTCAATGGCTCTGGGGTCCCGTTCGGTACCCATTTCCATTGAGCTGCCCCGTCGTACAGAAACACAACCTGCCAATTATACGGCTGAGGTGGACCACTGACCCCTGGCACACTCGTCCTTACCGGGCTGGGTAGCAACTGTGGGATTGTCGGCATGTCTAGCATTATGCCATTGTGAGTGTAGCTCATCTCTGGCCTCCAGGATGAGGTGACATCGTACAGATACGGATTTCTAACCCACCGTAAGGTGGGGCTATGCCCCCCTTGGAGTGCTGTGTCCGTAGCTCCGCGCACGTGATCGGTCTCGCCTGCTGCCGTTCCGGGTGCTCGCTTCAGTCATCTTCACATGATAACAGCCTCACAGTATTTCAGTATTTCATATTAGACATATTCCGAGAGCTCTGTTATCACTGGGTTTTCTGAACGCTTATATACATATTCATTATACCACGAAATTATATTTCCGCTCCCACACCAGTAGACGAGCTATTTTGAGAGAGAGTAAAAAACCGTGTTTTTGTGTGCCCCCCCCCACCCTACACCTTCAGACTCAAATGTGGGCACAAAGGTGGGGAGGGGATGGGACCGATGGGACTTGGAGGCGTCGCCCGAAAATCCCCATAGTTAAGAGCTCCGGTTAAGCGTATGGGAGCGGGGGGACTTGGGACTTGGGAGCGCGGACAAGGCAGGGGGGGACCTTGGACCTTCTACGAGAGCGCGGGCCGATAGAAGAACTACAATAATTAGTTTCAAAAAAGCTCGTCTACGAAGTTCATTCATTTGTCTCTCTATCACCGGAACTTCTTTAGAAATGCGAAAGCCTTTCGTGCGTCTCCAACGACGCGATGCTTGCATCAAACTGATGATCGGGTACATGCGTCGACGGCTCGAGGCGTCGTGCGATTCTGCAGCTCTTGCTCTTAGTATTGCTGACTTGTTGAAATTAATCGTCGGGAACGAAATGCTATTTTTCGGGTGCACCGCCCTACCCTTCGCGCATCCGCGTCAATTTGTTGATATATCATGTTTTTTTCTCAATATACGGTACAACGGCTGTGGGACTCTGGGATACGTTCGCTCTGTTTGTCTTGTTTTCGCCGCGATAATAACAAGGTGGACACGTTCACACCTTAGCTTCGGCGGCGGATAACAGTGTTGCTGGAAATGACACACTGACCAAATCAACTGTCATATCCTATAATAGGTTAGTGACAGTCGACTAGTAGTACGGCCACAGGTATTCAGCCCTCACAATTGTTGAGGCGTGTTTCTCAGTTTAAATTGAATGATAGGTGGGCATTCAAATATCGCTGCTTCCCGAGTGAAACTGTGATGATATCTAGTGCACGCGTGCACTGCGTGTTCATATTAATGTAAGTCATTTCACAGGAGTGCAATAGACATGCACTCCGCATGATACGTCCATTCCTCACTAAGAGGGTATAGCAGGTTGTTTGCTGCTAATGTTTTAGTCTAGATATCTATGTAGTGCTGACCACAGTCTGTGCATAGTTGATGCAAGCAGCAAATTGCACCACTGCGAGTACGTACCCACTATAAACGAGACATGATTTTATTGGCTCCTACTGGAGTAATGCTTACATTCCATTCTGCCGGGACTTCGATTTCCATCGACAACAGCATTTGCGCGAAGGACTTGCCCTGCTTATCCACTTGCAACGAGGCCAGTCCTCCTCCACCTGTGCAACAACAGCGACTCACACCCACGCACTTAAACAGAGCAACTCCTCCCCCCAGAGCATTTGACGATACAGGGCCAGCCAATCATGCAGACCAGGAATCCCATTCTGGTCATCTACAATCCGGAGGATCGTGCTCTTTGTTGAAAAGAGACCAAACACGTCAAAAAATATGTCGCAGCATCGATTGCCAAAATGCTAGATCAAGCATAATGGGGAGAACACGTATCTTGAAATGGGTCGCTGCCTCCAAACGCCGAAGGACGCACATGGGCCCATCACTTCAGATGGCGTATTACAAGAATGTACCTAAGACTGCAGATCCCATAGTTCAAGCATGGGTCTACATGTTATGTGACAACGAACAGTGGCGGCTATTACGCAGGTTGAGCACACTCACCGAGGCATTGGGTAAGAATGAAGTTGATTCCATGGATGCCAGGTAGCTCGTAACGCGTGACCTGACCTTTCACCAAATGGCGGAAGTATTCTTGCACCACCTGTTCAAATCCCAATAGCCCCTGATGTGCGCAGTGTCCACCCTGGCGCCGAACATGTTCTTGAGGATGCGATGCTGAGGGAGTGGGGTGTGAGGAGGTCCTTGCCCTCCTGATCTTTCATGACTCGACACGCTCACTCCGCGTCTTAGCGCACTTTCACCTACACCTAGCGCGAGTGAGATGATGCTATAATCGGATATTCGCAATACCTGAACTCCTAGATCAGCTGTGAAATGCGTGTGATGGATCCGCACTTCGGAGGAGAAAGGCGGCTATGAACAAACTACCTACTAAGGTGTGGATTTCTCCAAAATAGCCGACGTGATTTTGCACGCGCTCATCCTGTTATAGACCAAATACCCGATCCAGAGATTGACCGAAGTGTGAACAAGTTCACCGTCGTCTATTGAAGACAGCAACATCTAATACTGCTGACTCAGATTGCTTATATATCAGATTGTATCGACGTCCTTGCGCTCTTCTCTTTTGCTCCAATGATTGGTGCTCGTCAGCATTGTCCAGAAATGCATCCAATCAGATGGCATGCCTTGGGAGGTGGTCAGAGCACGGCGGGGCCTGACGCGCCTCTGGCGTGAGTGCCGCCTTGAGCAAGGGGTAGTATTCTGGTTTGCGCGCCATGACGCCCACGTTCGCGCTGTCACCCTTGTCGCCCGATCGCGCGATGGCCACCGCCACGAGTGGCACCCGCTGCCGGTCGCCCGCTGGGGGATATGCCGGGAGCGGGCCTGAAGCTGGAACTGCCTGTGCAGTCGGCCACGAGCTGATCTCCTCGGGGCGCCACACGATTGGCTCCTGCGAGCATGCTTGCAAGTTGTCAGATGAGGAGTGGCTACGATCGATTACCAATCAAAAGTTAGCATCGGCCAAATGACAGCGCCGAGCTATATATTGATGACAGGTGCTGGAGCGATTTTTGCTAAAAGGAGGAGCCTCGCCCGCAACTGGCGGTGCAGTCCTCACGCACGCGCGCGTGAAGCATTCTCTCACACGTTTTAGTGTGTGACAGGCCACCACAATCTATGCTTGGGGGCGGTCAATTTTTCTATGCCCAAGAGGCTGACGTGTGACACAGGGCGGGGCTGAGGACCGCATGCGTCACTTCGGATTGATGGAACCCACGTGACGAAGATTGGCTTCGTCCAACGTGGACATGGTCACATACTACTCATCCCATCACCCCGGATCCGGGGAAGGCCGCGTGCTTGGAGCCTCGGGCGCACCTTGCCAGTGGTGGTGACAGTCGCCGGAGTGAGCGCCCGGTTGACGAGCACCGCCGTGTGCCGCACCTTCGGGGCTGGTCGTGGACGCCCCCCTCCACAGAACCCAATCGCCCCCGGAGGCCCTCCAGTTGCAGCCTGTTACCATCCCTCATCTCCGTGCCCGATCAGCCCAGCATCCGCCCACTTCCTTGCCCGTGATACAGCAGGCACGCTACGCACGCGGCACAGTGAGCAACCGCAAAAGGCTGTTCACCGCAGCCGCAGGCCCTCCAGGCCCACCCCCAGGACAGAGCCAAACGCGGCACAAAGAACGCTGCTGCTCAACCCAGCAGCAATTGGCGGCGTATGTAACGTCGAAATGGGGTCATACACTTTCGAGATGCGCAGCTTGGCGTCACGAGGCCCTGCGCTGGCTACCAGACGGTCGTGACTTTCTGGAAAGCGGGCAGCAGACAGCGAGGGCAGGGATTCGAAGTAGCCAATTGCAGATCAGTGGCAGGAGGCCCAGGGACACCAAGCCGCCGCAAGGGGGGCCGAAGCGGCCATGGACGCAGGCGCACCGCAGCCAGCTCCTTGGCGAGCACAGAAAGCGCTTTAGGATTTGAGTGTTCCGCGCAAACCCGCACAACCACCTCTCGGTTTGCCTGCACGGGCGCTCGCGCATGCGGGCCGTACGTGTGCTCGCAGCCCAGCACTTCCACCAGTGTCTGGGACCCCCGGGACCCCCTTCCCCGAGTCAGACAGAATCTGTGATAAGGGCTTGCTTCAGCGGATCGAGGAGATCGGGCCGATGCACTTATGCCGCCTCAGCGCCACCTCTCCTGTCCGCTTCTGAGCCTGCGCTTGTGGCGCTCCACAGCGCGCGTGCGGCAAGTACACCTACAAAGATCATCCTCACTCGTACCAAGAAAGCCTTCAGCAAATGTGGGGGAGCCAAATTCTACCCCCCAACCCTCGATACCTGTCACACTGAAGCTCCAGGAAAATCGTTTGGTTGCCTCCATCGGTGTCTCTACGCAGGGCGCAGGCTATGTGCATGGACATCAATCAGCATGTCTTTCGATACAAGGCGGCCCGGAGCCCTCCACCTACGGCACTTGACGAATGCCAGGGGGGTCTACCGTCGAGAAGGGAGGCAGCCCCTTTGCTTTGATCATGGCGGATGCTCGCTGCAGGATAGACTCCGCCATGGCCTCAGACTGTGGGCGACGAACACACCGCCATCTCAGCTCGATCACCTGATCAACAATTATGCCAGTAACGCTTCTTGCCAGCTAGTGTGCCGACGTGAGTTGAGGGTGTAGATGGGACACGGGAGTGGCAGGCAGAGCGCAGCCAAGGGTGTAGATGGGACACGGGAGTGGCAGGCAGAGCGCAGCCAAGGGTGTAGATGGGACACGGGAGTGGCAGGCAGAGCGCAGCCAAGGGTGTAGATGGGACACGGGAGTGGCAGGCAGGGCGCAGCCAAGGGTGTAGATATGACACGGGAGTGGCAGGCAGAGCGCAGCCAAGGGTGTAGATGGGACACGGAGTGGCAGGCAGAGCGCAGCCAAGGGTGTAGATGGGACACGGGAGTGGAGGGTGCGGGCAGGGGATGTGCAGGCAGGAGAGGGAAGCGGTAGTGCAGGCGAGAGAGGGGAGTGGGAGGGCACGGGCAGGGGATGTGCAGGCAGGAGAGGGAAGCGGTAGTGCAGGCAAGAGAGGGGAGTGGGAGGGTGCGGGCAGGACAGCGCAGTAGAGGGGCGCGGGAACACATGGGATGGGAGAGGGGGGCGCATGAAGGAACGTACTTTGAGCCGCGCTTCCAGACCACCAATTATGAATTCTGAGATCATCTTGTATCCGGCGAGGGTCGTGATACTGCATTTATATGTGCCGGTGGGAGGCATGCCCTTCACTCCCTCTACCCGCACGCGGTCCTCGCCTACTTGCGCGAGCCGCACCTGGGAATCCCGCCATCCCAGGCCGCATCAGAGCCGACCTGTGCGCTGAGCGGCAGAAAGCTCTTGCCTTAGGGCCGGGCCCCGCAGACACTCTCCAGAGAGGACACGACCCCTTGCCAATGCCAGGAGTACATCCACCCTGTACATTGTTGGCCGTGCAAGTTAGCACTACTTCGACTAATTGGGTCGGCCGCGCTAAGGGCAGAATCTACATGTGATGCAGGCGCTGACATGTCACAGGCTGGGCGCGCACAACACGGGAAGGAGCGGGGAGAGGCGGCGCAGAAAACACAGCTGGATGAGATTCACGGCGTGTGGCAAAAAAACACAAAGTGCGCCGTAATAACTTGCGATGCAACGGCGTACAGCACAATGCCGTGTGGCGCTGGAATGCCGCGAAGCCTCCAGGAGGGGTCATATATTTCACCTTGACAGGTGGCGCACGCGTGCACAGGGACTTGCCTGGGTGGAGTCCACAATAACATCCGGAAGCAGGTAAGCGGCCGGGTCGCCCATCTCGTACACCAGCTGCTCCGCCACGGTCCCCGGCGTCACCAGCCCTCCGGTGCGAGGAGGCTTGGTGATCACGCAGCTGGGCACACCATCCGCCCCCCGGCGCCTCACTTCCGCCGACCCCCACCATTTACCCTCGAGCGCAGATTTGCGAAGCATCTCGCCTGCCACAAACCGCGATGGCATCCGTGACCTATCATGTGACAAGCCCCGCGCGGCTGCATCGCCCATGTCATATCATGTGACAATTTGAATACCATCTCTGTTGGGCAGGAGGTGAGCTCTCAGCATTTCATGGCTCATCGCCAGGCCTCAACACGTGACAAGCCTTCCCGAAGTCTCACTTCCTTCAAAAGTAAGCCGCCAGCAAAGAGCGTTTACCAACTTCAATATACGGGTGGCAGCATCGCCTCCCTCAGTGAGCTGCAGCGAGGTCTGCGAGCGCTGTGCACGGGAAGCGAGAGAGGGGCCTCCGCGGAGCACCTTCCGTCTTCAGCACACTCCGCAATCGGGAATCCCATGTTGGACCATCCGCCGTGCCCAGAATTCGCCGACAGTCTGGCTCAATACCACGTGACCACCCAAATCGTCAGAACGAGTACTCTGCTTCTGTGTCGTCCGTCACTCAGCACATACTTTGCATGAAATATTTCCATGGGCGGTGTGATGGCAGACGCGCGCACGGCCCCATTTGAGAAATGATCAGGGAGGTTGATGGGTGCTGCTGCCTCCAGTCCGTAGGACTGCACACGGGGACGGAGGGGGAAACCAAGGTGTAAGCTACTCCCGGTCCGTGTCCGTATAAGGAAGGGCGGGAGAGATAAGGGGCTGTTACCTCCAGTCCGTGTAGTTGCCGCCGGTGCACTGGCAGCCACACTCCAGGAGGTGCCCGATGAGGCTGCCGCTCGCGAGCTTGTCCCACTCTTGCCATCCCCTGGAGGGCACATGGTTCAACCTTCTGAGCCCTCCCTGGTCCACACAGGCTGCGAGGCAAGGTGGGGAGCCAGATGCAGCACCCCACGCAGGCGTCCCGAAAAGTCCGTTGACAGGAAAAGTTGCCCCTCTTCCTAGCTACGGAATTGCTCCACCCCAACGGCGGGTGGGAAGGAATGGAGCTAAGGTACCAGCCAAACTCGTGAATGAGAGGCCCGAGCACCAACGCACTGTCAGCGCAGCGGCCAGTAACCACCACCTGAAAAGGCACCCCTCCATCCTTTCTCTCAAGGTGCAAGCACACTTCGAGGCATTGAGTCCCCTCTCTCTGCTGCCTCAGAGGGCACGCCAAGCTTCAGGGTCTACTCCATCCTCTCTTTGACGCCTCCGATGCCCACTTTAAATTACCACCCACCTTCTTTCCACTGCCTATAACGCCTATTTTCAGGTACTAGCCTCTAACAGCCACTTTCAGGTACTGACCCCCTCTATCCGCCGCCTCAGATGCCCACTTTCAGAAAGTGGCCCACACCTCTCCGTCGCCTCCGAAGGTCCACTTTCTGGCGACCCCTCCCTCCCCCGCCTCAATGTGCATGCCCAGTGAAATAGAGCACCCGGGGCCGCCCGACAGCCTGACCGCAACTGACCTAGACCACCCGGGGGCCGCCCGACAGCCTGACCGCAGCTGACCTAGAGCACCCGGGGCCGCCCGACAGCCTGAACGCACCTGACCTAGAGCACCCGGGGCCGCCCGACAACCGAATCGCTGCAGGCTGAGAGGGACACTGCTGACAGCACGCGGGGATGAGTGCGCTGGGTCAGGACCTGGGCACCCTGGCGCAGGGCTTCAACGATGCCACCTGCGCCGAAATATGCGTTCACGGAGAGCACCTTCTCCTTCGCTGGTGGCAGTGAGTCCTCTTCACCCTCCAGTTTGAATTCCTGACACGGGTGGTGTTAGCCTCAGCCCCCGCATCGCCACTGGAGCCTTCGGGAGACCTATGCTCAAGCTGGGCGCCGGAAATATGAGGTTTCCAAAAAAATATGACATATTCAACCTGTTATTTAGAGTGTTTCAATTCCATTTTGGTCCGGGTGCCGCTGCCCGGACCTAAGGCCAGTCAAACAGCCCCCAGCAGAACGGATGCAGACCCGGTTCAAGCCCGCTGCGAACGTTTCGAACCAGAGCCAGTGCGGTTACGCTCTCGCCTCGAAGCGAAGGGTTCAAATGTTCCACTCGGGCGGCGGGAGAACACCCACCTGGATGGCATTACTCTTCAGCAGATCGCCCCAGGACTGGAACAGGTCGTCGCCGCTAACTGCGGCAACTACGACCTCACGGCCCTGCTTGCGCGCTTCCTCTTCGATAGCGCGCTTACATTCGAGGGGATCCAAGCCGCCCGCGTTGGTCACCACGCGCACCCCGCGATCGAGGATGTCATTGCAGAGGGGCTTCCACACCTCCGTAACAAACTCCGCGATGTAACCCCCTTTCCCAACGCCACCGCTGAAAACACATACACAACGGCATCAGCACCTGGAATCATTCAATGAATCGTTGGAGACTTAAGTCGGACGATGTGTTGTCAACGACCATTCGCCGAGGTTGTGCTGGGTGGGAGACCCTTTCGTATGGAGGCCCTTTAGTAAAGCTGTATATGTACCGGCTATAAGACCTTAGCATATGGAAAGGATGAACTTTATATGGGATGTTGCCCAACGTAAACACCCAAATCAATATGGATGCGCTGTCCTTTACAAAGTTAATGCACATTTGGGCTATCAAGAGCTCGAACACCCTTCGCCTGGACACGGACCCTCCACGAAGGGGTAGGAGGGCCGAACCGCCGCTTGCGAGTGCGCATCCGAATATTCTTATGTCCAGTTCAACCCTCATAATTTGCAGCTACGCCAGCAGGGAAGGATAGGTCCAGGCGAAGAAGCTTTCGCGGCAAGCGTGGGGCCTCGAAAAGCAGATGCCGCGAGTCGTACCTTGGCTTCTGGCTCCCCCGTTGCCGGGCAAGGATCCCCATTGTCACCTCCGCCAGATAATCTATGTAACCAAACGGCACAAGTTCCGCATTAGGTATGTTTCACAGTGGCATGCCGCGTGCCAGGTAGGTCTGCATGCGTGCTTGTTTTAGGCTCGAGCGCATGATCTCAGACAAGAGGATGAAGACACGACGTAGCACTCGGATACAATAAGATTCCAAGTATCTCAAAGAAGTCTAAGGAATCGGTAGCAACCTTTCACCCACCACGTAGCAACCTGGGAAGGCGGTGTGAACACCTGCCACGAGGTAGTCAAGAGGAGGCTCTGACTGCCGAACAAGCTGCACTGGACCCATGAGACTATCGCCCCAAAATCCAGAGTAGCATCCCACCCGCACTTTGCCATCAGCTCGAGTCATGTTTGTTCAGCTTGCGGTGATCAGCCTTAAGTTTAGGTATCTGATATCTGTCTTGATATCTTGATATCTTGATATCTGTCTCGTATTAGAGAAGATATTACAGTAGAGCTAGACTTGACGGTCGGGTGCCTTTCTGGTTTCTACTTTCTTGCCATTCCGAATTTCCGATTCATGTCGGATGCAGATAAGGCACCATCTGGGATATGGCAATACAGTTCTTGCATCATTAATTTCCTCGTCCAGAATGCCATTCTGGACGAGGATTCTGCCCGCGCGCGAACTTTGCATCTTTATTCCTAAATCCTCAAAAGCGACCATTTATATCATTTATATATCATTTATACTGATCTTCAGAACAAGGAACGAGGAACAAATTTTCAGCCACCTCCAGAGGTGTCTCAAACTTTTCTCCTCGTTTTGTGGAGTCCTCGCGCTGGGCAAGCGAATAAATTTGAGCCACGTGGAGTCATATCTGCCGAGTTCAGAATTTCAAACCGAGCTCGGTTCAGCCTGATGTTGCGTCCCAAGCACCGCTTAATAACTTGATATTTCTGCTACGGTGAGCCTATGATTATGATATTATTCCGAAGTTATAAGACCTATAACTTCGTAATGATACTTTTCATTGTGTTTTCCGCAGTGAACTTTTTTATTGGACATGATGAGCGCGTGCGTAAAGATCCCCGCACGTTTTCATCATTGTACCGCTATAAACGGGACAATTGGAACAAACGTTTTGCAGTCTCAAACTTATGAGTGTTCGAACAGCGTGCAACTCTCTCCAACACTTTATAAGTATGTAGTGAAGTTAGTTTCAGTCGCTGTCTTGAGCATCCGCAGAAACGCGGATGCCCAAAACGCGTTTGAAGTCCGCAATGCGAACCCCCTTCGCGGCTTGCTCACATCCGCGAATACGGATGGAATAACGCCAAACGCGCTATCACGCAACGTTAACTTAAGTTAACTTTGCGTGAAAACTTGGCGGAGACTCATCTCTGTACATCTCGCTACGCAATCGTTTAGTACCGCAAGGGTACTCACTCCCGGCGAGCATCCTAAAACGCGAAGTACGGCTTCTTTCGCTACGTTTCGAGTGTCAAACGACGCACATATATCACAGTGAAAACATGTTTAAAATGTTGTGATACATGTTGCGAAATTTGCAAAGTAATTGCCAAAATTCATGTGCGGACAGCAGCCCGACGCATGTTTCAAAGGGTCCTTCCGGGTCAACGCGGTCGGCTATCTGACGTGGAACTTGGTTTTTCCGACGTGTCACTCCGAATTTCGGGAACATCCGTGAGAAGATGCAAACCCCGATGCTCCTCACTCCTCGATTTATGTCCGGAAATTTTTGCGGCCACAGTTCCAAGAACTCCTCGCGCGTGCCCTCGCGATGCCTCGCGGTCCTCAGAATTTAAAATGAGGAATTTAATGATGCAAGAACTGTAATGGGGGATCAACATCATCTTCATGGCATGCGATGGCATCAGCGATGGCATGGCAGCCGAGCGCCAGCGCCAGCCGGAGCGGCAGACGAGAGCAGACGAGAGGCATACAGCAATTTCATGACCTAATCAAAAGTGCATTTTCGATGACGACGATGACTCGAAAATTACGCCAGACACTGTGTATAAAATTATTTTCGATCTGACGGTACAATGACATGTACACAGTCATCGGACGCAGATAAATCGGTGTTGGGAAGCTCGAGACAGTTTGAAACTGTTTCTTAATCACTTTCGACTTTCGTTCACTTCAAAATACACCGCTGTTGTTGACCCGGGTCAGCAGCAGCGGTGTATTTTTTATCATATATTATTGCACGACATACCATACAGCATATCACAGTGCATATATGCATACACTCCTCAAGTGCGAACTCATGTCCAACTGCACGTGATCAGCTTCGCCTCCCTTGCGCGAAGCCGGATGATCACGTGAGGTTAGCCATCCGCACTACAACGCGCCCGCACGAACAAACGTAGCCACAAACCTGTATTCAAGTAGCTTGTGTCACGCACAATAAAAAAGTTTATAGGTTGCCAGGTTTGTTCATTTCACTTGAGTGGATGAACAATCTACGTGACCAAGGCGACTCCCCGGAATGCCGTTGCTCAAGGAATGGTATACATTCCTTGACGCAACCATAGTACCGTGCTTGCTTAACACCCGTTAAGCAAGCATAGTGCAAGGCATACGATAAGTTCCAGATAAGTTCAACCGGGTGAAACGCGAATGGCTGCAGATTTCAGCGCTCTCCGCAAACCCAAACCCGATGGCGGCATCCTACCCTACCGGATGCTGGAAAGCGCATGTCCGGACACCGCAGGAGGGTCAAAGGCATACATAAGTCCTCTATATATGCCTTTTTAAAACTACCTACGGTGTCCGAATTTCCGATGATGGATTTTTTCACTGATTTTCAGAGGCCGCGGCATCATCCGCTCAGCCGGTGTAGCTCCCGTTCCACGTCTCTAGGCCACGTGGCAAAAAACGGACACCGTACAGCGACCCGTTGACGCCTTTTTAGGCTATGGTCAACGGGCCGAAGACTCTCGACCTCGCGAAGTGCGCGAAAAAACTACTTCATAGCTCGCGACAGGTCCGCTGTTGAAGTTTTGAATTCAAGAAATCTGGACGGCAAGAACCAGGTTCTAAAGGAAAAGCAAGGCTCGCGATCGCCGCATTCAGATTCT
Source organism: Cymbomonas tetramitiformis (assembly GCA_001247695.2). NCBI lineage: Eukaryota > Viridiplantae > Chlorophyta > Pyramimonadophyceae > Pyramimonadales > Pyramimonadaceae > Cymbomonas > Cymbomonas tetramitiformis. The sequence goes on along the minus strand of LGRX02004589.1, from coordinate 22,887 downwards.
TGGTCAATTCTGTCACTGTCATGTCCGTCATAGATTATACGTAAATTACAGGATTAAAATTGGAGACAAATTGCTGTAAGGCATCCCGATCCGGAAATTCCGGATCGGGTTCGGGAACCGGGATGCATCCGATGAGAGAGGACTGTCGCTGGGGGGAATGCCTGGCGTCTGGGGGGAATGCGACATGCAGCTGACGTGGAGGCGAGGCCGGGGGTCGCACTGTGACTATCTTCTGGGCACTGTAGTAGACGAAAAGACGTTGAGGAAAGCCGAAAGGTGTTATTACAATTAGCAGTAGTTTCGAGGGTGCTGGCGCAAAGCGTTTAAACGAGAAGTTCGAACTGCTGCACAATTCATGGAGTCACGGAACCTCGCACAGATCAACACTCAAACCATCTTGAATTTTTGCATACCCTTTGATAGTGAATTTCGGATAAGAAACATTATGCCGAGAAACTGTTTCTTTTCGCGCATTTTCACTTCAGTGTTATGATAGCACCTTTCTTTTGTTGAGCATATTTTGACGGAAGTTTCGTCCGTTTTGTTTCCACTATCTGCTGGTGTGGGTATACCTGCGTGTTGAGCTGGTACCAGATCTTATCCTCAGAGAGACAGCATCATAATGAAGGACTTTTGGGAGCGCGGAGGTAAAACCGACTCTGTTGATAGCTCACTGAATGCTTTGTATCGCGTTAGCGGGAGAATCCGTCGCCTTGTCCCACGTTTGTGTGACAACTAAGACAAAGCACGTTTTATCATGGGGCAGCACCGTCGTGCGTATCAGACACGTCGCTGCAGCAGTATCCCTCTGTGCCCCCTTGAACTGGACTTTGAAACTCAATGCCGCATCCGCCGATAATTTCACTCTCGCGTGTGAGCAACGCGACTGCGGCAGGCGAAGGTTCAGGAGTTGCCTCTGGCGCTCGTACCGTGGTTTACGAAACTCAAACCCTGCAGCTAGCTGGAATGTATATCCAGGTCCGTTCCACAGCCTCAATATCTCAAACCTCGACCACACGGCAGACCAACGGTTTCCAGCAGTTTGTCACAACAGACCAGCACCTCAAGTCTTAAAGCGCCTGTAGATAAAGAGAATTTTCTTTCAAAACGCTAGCAAATGTTCCGCGTGCTCGAAGGCCCACAAAAGGGCAGGGCACCTCAAAGGCGTTGTCCTCAGTCGACCGGCGAAGGACTGTTCATGCGTGGCCAGTCGAGCGTCCCTACGACTATGCATGAACGTGAGGTTCGGAATCATGTGAGAGATGCGCGAGTATGCGTTTCGCTCAAAGTAGGCTACTTGACCCACCGGGAGCTGCGCGCATTCGCCGCAGGACGCCCTCGATGGCGTGTACCGCAAGCACGTTCCGACCACCGAGCGGCAGAGATGGGCGCACGCTCTTCACCTGAAACTGCACTACCTCGTGGCAACTACGGTACTGCTTTGGGTGACGCTGAGCTTCGCGGAGCAGCCCCTCTGGTGTCTCTCGGGAAAGGACAAGGCATGCGCTCTTGCCCCCCGCATCTTGTCGGGCTTGTTGCCTTCTAGGTTTCGAGCAGGGGTGGCTCTCTTGGCCTTGGGCTTGGTTGGGAATCTTCGAGAGAGTGGAGTTTGGCTCGCGGTTGCCACGTGGCACGCCGTCCGCCATGCAGCGGTTAATGCGGTCCTTCCTTCGTGCAGGATGCGTGTATTAAAAAGCAAGGGAAACACTCAGATTATCCAACAATGGAGCTGCCGTACATCGACCGCTGGGCAGCGTTGGGGGTCGAACTCGCTTGCGTGCTAATGCTCGCTTTTGACTTGTATCTGGACTATTACAGCCACCACATCTTCTTCGGTTTGCAGCGCAACAAGGTGCGTATGTTTTTGTGCGTTGCGTCGCCTAACACTTGCCCTCTCTCTCACTGCACGGGTTGGACACAACCTGGGGGACTTTTGTTTGTGATCCCTTCCGAGGGACAAGCAGGGAGCTTTCTGTACAGAACGGGGACTACCACTGTGCCTTATAACAGGCCCACCCAACTTATGCATGCATCTTTCAATTTACTGGCTGGCCTTGCTTAGAGCGCCTCCTTTCATTCAGTGTGAGTGTCTGTGTGGTATTTTGGCATGGCTCCGCACTGTTCTTGCACGCTTCTCTCATCCACTGGGGTGGTAGTGGAATGGCTTCGGTTGGCATGCCTCAGGCCGTTCGACGTGTGTTGCGGGACAAGCGCTTGCGCGCTTTTGTCTTCCACGGGGATGGCGGTGGGCTAACTTTGGTCGCTGTACCTTGCGCCATTCGGTGTGTTGCGATATACGGACAAGAAGGGGAAACGTGGGTATTCATATGCACGATTTCCCCCGTGTGTTTTCCTTTTGGATTTCCTTCTGTGTTTTTCTTGGCGTGAACCAAGAGCGCCCTCCGAATCAATTCCCCTCGGGGACATGCAGTGCAACATTGGAAGAGCTCCCAGCGTGCAGTGGCCCTACATTAGTGGGCGTAAGCGTGCGAGTGGTACCTTGTCACAGCACCATCTTGCGCTTGCATAAGTCTTTTATCCACTTGGGTGGTGGTTGGCTGAAGGCGCTTAGTGTGCTTCACGCCGTTCGGTGTGTGGCTTATCCTTGGACCGATTCCTTAGGCGTCACATAACCACAAGGGAACGGCTGCACTATGTAGCGATTAAAGGATTCAGCACACACTTCGGGACACTTATCCGGATTCTCCGGCGGTCTCTTTGGTGTGTGTGGCTTATCCTTGGACTGACTCCTTTAAGTGTGCTTATCCTTGGACCGACTTCTTTGGCACCCCGTAGCCGCAGAAGACCGGCTGCACTACGTACCCACGCCGGGGATCAAAGGGTTCAGCACACACTTCGGGACACGTATCCGGATTATCCGGAGCTCACTAGTGAAGAATGGGACCCCCTAAGCCTCACTGAGCCACCCGAGCCCCTCTGCACCCGCACCCGCGTGTGTGTGTGTGTTGCGCTTAGGTGCCCGCATGTTTCCTTTTTTTGACATGGGGTGTCCATGCTGTGTGGTGTGACTGCATTCATGACATAACCATGGACCAACAGGTCCCATCCATCGACCGGGTCCGCTTACTCCGTAACCCAGAGACCAACAGTTGTTTGGCGACGATCGGTCACATCGTATCATCTTTCCATGCTGCTTTGCATTTGGGTTGGGAATATGTATGCGTTTGTGGTATCTTGTCACGGCCCCGCCCTGCTCTTGATTTGCTTCTTACATCCACTGGGATGATGGTGGGCTGGCTTTTGTTGGCCGATCTCATGCCGTTCAGTGTGTGTGTTGCGCGCCGGGGTGTTCCTTACCTCTTTTAATGTGCAGCCACACATTTATAATGTCTTTGTATCATATCTTGTGCAGGGGAAATTTAGTGCCTATACATTCATTCGCCTTCACCCAATATGCCTTTGCTGCCGTAGTGATAGTTGGGCGACCTTGACTGGAGTGTCCAACACTTGTATCATATGGCGTGTGCGGTAATGTTCAGGCTTCTTTCGGCTTGGTCCAGGATAAGTTCCCGTGGCTAAAGTGCCTAGAGGCAAGGGCTTAGGATGTCTCCATGAAACGTATCGATCGAGGGTCGTGAAGTTATTTCGCACCCGCCTGCATGTACGAAGTTTGAATCATGTGTGTGTTGTAGTGTTGTATGGTATGAGTTTGTATGCTTATCCTTGCGACTCCTTTGGCACCCCGTAGCCACAGAAGACTGCACTATGTACCCACACCGGGGATCAAAGGGTGAGTGATTGGACACCAAGGCTCGCCCAATGCGGCATCGTGGGTGTGTTGGGCAGGTATCAGTGGCACTGCTGATTATGTCGGCAGCGGATATTGTATATGCATATTCCACTCCTTTTAAGTGGTTTCGACTCGGCCCATTCGTCAGGTTCTGGCCACATCCATCTTTCTCACCCCCCCAAAAGAGTGGACACATGAGAGGGCTCCTTAGAAAGTGAGTGTTGTCAGATGAAGCCGGCAGATCGCTGGGGTAACATCACTCATGCGGTGGCAAGTGGGGGCTGCTGGCTTGCCCCAGAGGATTCTACCTGTGCAACTACAGCCTGGATGTTCGCAGCCAGCTAGAGCTGATGCGGCGGATCACGCCAGACATTCTGAGCATCGCAGCGCTCGCGGGCGCATACCTCGTCCTCTTTGCCTGGATCGCCGTCATTCTCTTCCCGGACGGAAGCCTGGTGCGTTCCCCGTGCCACATTTTGTTCTCGTCTGACTGGGGGCGCTCGGGTCATTCTCCCTGATGTGGCGGAAAGTGCGTTGCCCGCGGAGGCTGTGGATGGCGGAGGTGGCTGTCATTCAAGGCCTGTGGAGCGCGGGACCGGGACTGCCTCAGGCTCCTGAGATCAGGGGATCAGGGAATTGGTTGCAGATCGCAGTCCCTGGGGCAGGGGCCTAGGGGAGACCGCTGTTCTACAGGGTCCGCAGGACTAGTGACGTGGCTGTAGTTTGGTAGTTTTGGGGAGGGTGGTAGAGGGGTCTTTGGCTCATCTTGACTAATGTGAAGAGCGTTACCTTTGAGTTCTTCGTATTTCGCAGGAGAGCAAGATGTACTTCCCAAACTTTGATCAGGCGCTGTGGTCCCTTTTCATCCTCCTAACCACCGCCAACTTCCCCGATGTCATGATGCCAGCTTACTCGGAGCACAGGTCAGTGCCACCCCTCGACCCCTCGACGTCACGCCGCATGCTTACCTTGCGCCACTCTTCTTGTCATTCCTCCGTCCCATGCTTACCTCGCGCCACTCTTCTTGTCATTCCTCCGTCCCATGCTTACCCTCCACCGCCGCTCCATATCTTGATGTTATGCTACATGCTTCAGCCTATCACAGGCTAGGAATGCATCTACTTCCACAGTGGCCACCACGTCGATTTATATATATATATATATGTTCGAGCATTGTCGATCGCAAGATCTCCGCTAGGCCGTCATCAATCGTCTATCGTGTTGTCAACCCTTGTCATGTAAGTCATCATGCAAAGATGCATGCCAGATTGACGATGATGACACTGTCCAGACTCGCGGCACGTTCGACGTTGACAATTCATTTTTGTCTGATACGATGAGAAGTCGCGTCGCGTCGCTTCTATATTTTGTTTTCCGGTTCCTTTCTTCGCTTCGCTCAACTGAGTGATAAATGACGTGGCATATCGTGACGTACATACATGCACCAATCACTACGGCGTTTTGATTAAGTTGATTAAGTAATTTGCTCAGATCTGTCCTTATAAAGAGAAGCAGAGGGTTACACACATGCACACGCATATCTGGGCTGGAAGGAGAGGTGGATCCGGCTGCTTTCTTTCGCGCTTGCACGAGGGGTCGCAGGGCTGATCATCAGGCGGGCTGTGGGGCGGTGTCCGGCCGGGAGTGGGTGGCGCTGCGCTGGCGAAGGGCGTGTGAGGCATGGGCCCGGACCTGGATCGGGGGAAGGCGGCTCGACGGGAGGGGGTGGAGAGGTTGGCTCTGATGGACAAGGTGTGGGAGGACGCGTTCGAGGAGACAGCCTATGCCACGCAGGATGGATTAAGTGGTGGGATGCAGGAATCTGAGGGAACGCAGCATGAGCGGTCTGAGCAAGCTTCCGGTGGGGCAGGCGAGGCAGGCGCGATGGCATCGAGGCTTTTGGAGAGCATGGAGTATATGCGGCGGGAGGCGGAACATCTGAGCACTGTGGGGAGTTCAACGAGGGGGCACCGCCAAGGCGCGATCTGGAGGGGCACACACAGGCGGGCTCAGCCAGGCGGCGTCAAGTGTCGAGGATATCTTGGCGTCAAGTGTCGAGGACCTTTCGTCGCCGGGCCCGGAGGGTGGGGTCTGGACTCAGGAGCAGTGTGGGGCCTCGCCGGAGCAAGCAATGGCCTTGGCTGAGGGAGGGGTGGCCACCTTGATGGGGGCGAGCAGGTGGGTGGCCGGCCTTCTTGGACGGGTTGATGGCGTGGGGGGAGCTGAGGAAGTTGACGGGGAGATGTGGGGAGGTCCGCGGGTGGAGTTGACACATGCCGGGCCCCTCAGAGCCCGGGGACCCATCCCGGCAGCGATGACCACTTACAACAGGTTGCACGGCAGCATACGGCATCTCATCAGCTTCCGTGCCCACCGGGCGAGGTTGCTGGCCGTGCCGGAACTTACAGTGAGCAGCTGTCGGGAAGGCGACGACCAGGTGGTGAACTATCGGCCACCGGGAGGGCTTGGGACACACAGACAACTATGGGGATGGGACCCCAAGTAGGAACAGTGCGGCGTGACAGTTACAGGGAAAGTGTGGAGCGCATTGCTCAAGTTTGCGGCCACCTCGCAAGGCAATCAGTGCAAGGGCTCCAGTCACAGGGAGTTGGTGCTGGGGGTAGAGGGCTACAGGCGCAAGTCGGTGGTGGATGCGCAAGTTTGGATGAGGGCAACCCAGTTTATCATTCTCAGCCCCTTGGGAAAGCGCTTGGGCATTCTGGCCGTGGCGTGGTGGGCAAGCTCTCTTGAGACCAGGCTCTGAGGCGTGTAGGGGCCAGCCGGATGGTCCCGAATGTGGGCTTGGTGGTGAAGATGTGGCTCGAGTGGCGGAGGTGGGCCGGCTTCAGAGACACAGCAGCAGTGCGCCGGCAGGACAGCCGCAGAGGGGCTCAGGTGGCCCAGTGAGGTTCAGGGAGCAGAGGGGTGGTCTTGCGCGTGGGCTTGATGGTGGGCGCAGCGCGCAGGGGGCAGGGATGAACCGGCTTCAGGCACAAGGCAGCAGTGTGCTGGCGGTGCAGATGCAGAGGGGCTCGGGTGGATCAGTGAGGCTTAGGGGGTCCCATTCTTCACTAGTGAGCTCCAGAGAATGCGGATGAGTGTCCCGAAGTGTGTGCTGAATTCTTTGATCCCCGGCGTGGGTACATAGTGCAGTCTCCTGTGGCTACGGGGTGCCAAAGGAGTCGCAAGGATAAGCATACACACACATATTTATATATATTGCAGCATATGCAATCAGAATTCTTTATGTACGAGGCCTGCGTGCCGGAGGTCAACACCCATAGGCAGAATCATAAAGATGGGCCTAAAGATACGAGTCGGGGTTCTAAGCTGAGGTTCACAGGGCTGTGAAAGAAAATCCCACTCGGCTTCGAGTGGGGGCAAAAAGGGTTGAAAAATGATAAAAGACTGTGAGGCCTTGTTATGCCCATTTGAAATTGAAATATTGAACATGTGGATTCAATGCCTGTCCTCCAGTTTTGACCCGTGCCATTCCTCTGTGAGTCCCCGCACTCGTCTTCGTAGCAGTCTTCTCTGAGTCCCAGTGCCAATCTTCGGCGAATTCCCGGTTGAGCTGGTTGTCGGCAACTGGTCACAGGGGGACGTGTTTGTTTTTTATCGTTTTCCTTCTGTTCGGTCTGTTCTTCTTCATGAACTTGATCCTCGCCGTGGTGTACAAGAAGTACAGCGACATGGACTCGGAGATGACGCAGGAGGCCCTCGTAAACCGCCGAAAGGCTCTTCGCACCGCATTCGAGATTCTTGGTCCGCCCTAACTTCTGCTTTGCAAAATGCACTCCCTGACTGGCCATGGGGGCAACCCGATGTGTCATGCAGCCCCCAGACCGTCCGATTTCCACGGGACGTGCCAGATCTCCTTTCTTGCATTGCCTGTCTATCTAAATGCTCACTCGCTGCATCGGTATCGGTATCAGTGTGTGTGATGTTTGCTTGCACATGAGGGTTGTTATCATCCATCTCGCTTGAAATAATGGCCAGCTTGTCAGGCTCACCCGTCCCGCTCCACTTCCCCCGGCTTCCTAGCAGTCCGCCTTCTCCTGCCACTCTTAACACTTTCCCCTACCGCCTGGCGGATAGTGCACAACCTGTCTGCGGCTTTCCTCATCTTTGTGGACGTCTGACCCGCCTGCAGCTGAGAGTGCGGGATGACGTGCGAGTGCCTATGCACATGATTATATGGCATTAGAGAGTCAGTGCCGCGCGCGCCCCCGGCTCGGGCGCAGACCAAGATCACAGCAACTACATCACACAAGAGGAGATCATGGCTGTGTTCCTCGAGATCAAGAGGTACACGGGCCTGGGCAGCCACATCGACGAGGAAACCATGCCCCTCGTATTTGGTGCTCTGGATGCGGATGGTAGCAACGAGATTGACCTTGAGGAGTGGAGCAACATCTGCCTCGTCCTCCAGGTGCCAACCCACAGCATTCCACTCCTATACTCACCGTTGAGCCCGTTGCCTTCTGTGTATACTCACCATTGAGCCCGTTGCCGTCTGTGTATACTCACCATTGAGCCCGTTGCCTTCTGCGTATACTCACCATTGCCTTCTGTGCATACTCACCATTGAGCCCGTTGCCTTCTGTGCATACTCACCATTGAGCCACTCGTTGCCTTTTGTGTATACTCACCATTGAGCCGTTGCCTTCTGTGTATACTCACCATTGAGCCGTTGCCTTCTGTGTATACGCACCGTTGAGCCGTTGCCTTCTGTGTATACTCACCATTGAGCCCGTTGCCTTCTGTGTATACTCACCATTGAGCCCGTTGCCTTCTGTGTAAGCGCACCGTTGAGCCCGTCGCCTTCTGTGGCCCAGTCGTGCTCCGGGTATGTGCAAATGCACACACGATAGACTGTACACGCAATGCAAGCTCACAAGACAACGGCGTGCTAAACTGCACCAAACATCGGACCAGTCCAAGAAGGTTATTTACGATCAACCGCATCAGTACTCGCATCTTTGCACGGTTTATGTCAACCGACAAAAGGAGCCAATGAATAATCCACAGTGGATATTCATTGGGTGTGGAGAGTGATCCACATTTGATATTCATTGGGTGTGAAGGGTGATCCACATTGGATATTCATTGGGTGTGAAGAGTGATCCACATTGGATATGCTTTGGGTGTGAAGAGTGATCCACATTGGCTATTCATTGGGTATGAAGAGTGATCCACATTGGATATTCATTGCGTGTGAAGAGTGATCCACATTGGCTATTCATTGGGTGTGAAGAGTGATCCACATTGAATATTCATTGGGCGTGAAGAGTGATCCACATTGAATATTCATTGGGTGTGAAGTGATCCACATTGGATATTCATTGGGTGTGAGTGATCCACATTGGATATTCATTGGGTGTGAAGAGTGATCCACATTGGCTATTCATTGGGTGTGAAGAGTGATCCACATTGAATATTCATTGGGTGTGAAGAGTGATCCACATTGAATATTCATTGGGTGTGAAGAGTGATCCACATTGGATATTCATTGGGTGTGAAGAGTGATCCACATTGGATATTCATTGGGTGTGAAGAGTGATCCACATTGGATATTCATTGGGTGTGAAGAGTGATCCACATTCGATATTCATTGGGTGTGAAGAGTGATCCACATTGAATATACATTGGGTGTGAAGAGTGATCCACATTGAATATTCATTGGGTGTGAAGAGTGATCCACGATGGATATCAAAACAAAAGAATCCACTGTGGAATTTGATTTCGTGTGAAGCATTATCGATGTAGATATTGATTTGAGTTCAAAGAACAATCCAAAAGTGAATATCGATGCGGTGTAAACAATATTTCAAAGCAGATATCAGTTTCGTTGTAAAGAAAGTCCAATCTGGATATCGAATCGGTGAACAGCGTAGACGAAGTGGATACAGAAATTTCGGTTTCGGTGTCGAGGAGAGCAGAGAAGAGCGGAATGTGGATAGCGATCCGGTGGAAGGAAGCACCCATTATGGATTTATGGAATTATGAAGATATGAGAGATATTTCAATGTCGATCTCAATGCAGTTCCCAGCGTTGTGTTGGCGCCCAAATTGGCATGATGTCCGAGCCCTCGTGCGCGTAGGACCCACTTTCGGCTTCGAGCTGTGCCCATCTGTCGCAGGCGACCCTATGCCAGAACGGGGCTGCCCATTCTAACTTCCGTAGAAGAAAAGTCACGGCTGGCCGGGTCGAGTCCAAGGGCTGGCTTGCAGGTTCCACGTGCGGCCCGGCTGCTCCCAAGGCCAACTGTGGGGATTGGTCGTGAGAAGGTTTGCCCGGGATTGACTCGAGCGCCCAGGGGCGGGGGGATGGTTGGGGGCGTGCAGGTGCGGTTCGAGAAAGTTCACCCCCGAACATTTATGCAGCTCCACTTCCCGTCCATTACCTCCACCGTTTCGTGGCAGCGCCTCACAGGTTTGCACCTGCACGTCTGCGGCCCCGGCGCTGTTGCTCACCCAGCTCAGTGCAGCTGACCTGCTTTGTGTGGATGTGTGCAAGAACATGGGCATGCTCCGGTGGCAAGACTCGGGGTAGGCATTCCCTCGAACCTGTATTGCCATGAGCACGGGCTAAATGGGACAGATATTGCCAATGGGAAGAAACTAGCCTGGGGGGTATCGTAGAGCCGGGCGCTCCTGAATGAACCGGGGTGGGCTTGATGCTATTTGCCATATCTCAGTGCTAGTGGCCTCGAAGTGGTTCGACTACGTGGTGAATCTTACTCTTCTCGCTAATCTCATATCGTTGATTTACGAATCCAAGTGAATCTCCGCCACCCGTTTTCTGAGCCCGCCGTGCCTATGCTTGATGCGGAGTCGCGGCTTTCCCAGCGGAGCTGTGAACCTTTCCAGTCGGAGTGGGGCGACGCAGCTTTGTTTAGCCCACCATGCTCCGTGTTTATCCCGACATTTTGCACCACCAGACTGCTTCGGGTGCAGAGGAGAAGGGAGCGGGCGGCGGTCGGATCGTCGGAAGGTTCCATGTTACTGATAGGCACCAGCTCCGCGCTTCTGAGGCTCTGGCAAAGGCGCGCAACGAGGGGGAAGTAGCAGTGAGCAATTTAGTGCTTTTCAGGATTTAGGATTCTGATTGGCCAACATACCAAGAATCTGAGCTGCTCAGGATGCCAGGTGTCGCTGCAAGTGAGCTGATTTCCATCGATGTCATTCGGCGGGAGGGCTTCGCCCACTTGTTTCAACATGGTCCTCGGAACATCCGACGGCTGTGATTTGCGCTGACCACCGCCTTCTCATTAATTTGGAATGTCACAAAACGTGCACAAAGGAAGCATGCGCATGGGGGACGGGTTTATCCAACAGAGCGTCCCTGGCTGGCCGGGCGGTGGATGAGTCGGAGAGGGGCACACGCACCCCCTCGACGCGTGGCCTGGAGCTCACGTATACCATCTTCTTTTTCCTCGAGGCGCTGTTAAAAATCTTCACCCAGGTGCCCCTACATCCGCCCTCTCGAAGCTGTAAACCAGCTGCCACTGAAGCTCGCCATGCATGGATTGTAGCAGCAAGGCATGCGGTGCGGTGCGAATCATATAGGGGTGACAAAAGGGAGTGGAGGGAAGCCGAGTTCGCCAGGGCTGGTATAAATACTGGTCCATGAACAAGCGGAACCAGTTCGACTTCGTGGTGACCATGCTGACAACATTTGTTTCTGTGAGCCCTCCCGCCTCCCCTCATTTCAGTGGCCATTGCCCCCTCAGACTGGCACCCCCCTGTCCAACCCTTACATCCTCGGCCGCTCCACTTTGGATGGCCCTGGCGCCTAGCGGGGGCATCCTTTGGGAGATCCTCCGCAGTGCATCGTCGGTACATGGCCACACGAGGTCCCCGGTCCCGTGGCTTGACCTTGCTTGCCCTCAGCGTATTGTTGGCTGCGGCTGCAGGTTTACGTGCTCATTCCCGACGCTTACAACAATCCCCAGGCCGTGAGGTGACCTCCTGCCACGCCATGCCACCGCCTCATTCAGCCGTGAGGTGACCTCGTGCCACGCCATGCCACCGCCTCATTCAGCCGTGAGGTGACCTCCTGCCCTCCTGCCACGCCATGCCGCCGCCTCATTCAGCCGTGAGGTGACCGTGTGCCACGCCATGCCACCGCCTCATTCAGCCGTGAGGTGACCTCCTGCCACACCACGCCATGCCATTCAGCGCGGGTGGTGTGCAAACAGTGCATCCCACACTCTACATTCCGCGTGCCACCCGGAAATTGTGCTTGCAGTGTACCGCGCGCCCCCTGCTCCGCCGACCCTTCGCTGTCGACACATCTCCGCCGGCACAGGACATCTGATGCCGGCTCGCTCACCCCCTCTCCCTGCAGATACATCGTGCTGCTCCGGCTGCCGCGAGTGCTAGTACTACTGCTGAACGTTCCCTCCTTTGCGGTGGTGGCGACTACCTTCATTCGCATGCTCCCCGCAGCCTCCAAGCTCCTCAAGGCGCGTTTCTCTCCGCCCACCTTGCTTTCCAAGTGTCAGCCTCGGCGCTGCTTGGACTCCGAGATGTGCGCGGTACCCCCGCTCCCATCAACGGAGGCCGCGCGATCCGGGTTGGCCGCCCCATCTCCGCGGTTCCAAGGGGCGGGCGGCGGGGATGTGAGCAGACGCTGTTCTGCACCATGTTCCTCTTTAGCGCACTCGGGGTGCAGATTTTTGGTGGCGTTGTCAACACCGACCCCAACAACCGCTACCATCAGCGCATCGAGTCCGCCCGACATATCCCCTCGCCGCCTTGCCCGCTCCGCCCGACCCTGGTGAAAGCCGCGTGGCTGGCAACGCGCGCGATGATTGGTGAAGGCTGCGAGCCTCCATCAGCGGCCTTTCGAGTCAGCATACTGCGGATCTCGAGGCGGAAGGCTCTTTCTGGTTGGGCGATTGGTGGAGGCTCTGCCCGATCGGCCGATTGGCAGAGGCTTTGTCAGACTGGCCAACTCTCATATTCACGTGGCATGCGCAGCAGAGCCATTCGAGTGCAGCGCTGAGTCTGCATGGCGGGTGGCAGCTTGGCGCGCTCGCACACGCAGCTCGGGGGGCAGGGATGAACCTGCTTCAGGCACAGTGCGCTGGCGGTGCGGATGCAGAGCGGCTCGGGTGGCTCAGCGAGGCTTAGGGGGTCCCATTCTTCACTAGTGAGCTCCGGAGAATCCGGATGAGTGTCCCGAAGTGTGTGCTGAATCCTTTGATCCCCGGCGTGGGTACATAGTGCAGTCTCCTGTGGCTTCGGGGTGCCAAAGGATTCGCAAGGATACGCATACACACACACACATCGCGCCAAAGGAGTCGGTCCAAGGATAAGCCACACACAGTGCTGAATCCTTTGATCCCTGGTGAGGTACATAGTTCAGCCGATCCTTTGTGGTTATGTGATGCCAAAGGAATCGGTCCCAGGATAACCCACACACAGGCATATCTGGGACACGCAGGAACTGTGGGGATGGCACCCCCCCCTGTAGGAGCAGTGCAGAACAACAGTTGCAGTGCAAGGGCTTCAGTCCCATAGGGTTGGTGCTGGGGGTAGAGGGTTGCAAGCGCAGATCGGTTGCGGGTGCGCAAGATCAGATGGGAGCAATCCAGTTCATCATTCTCAGCCCCTGAGGACAGCCCTTTGGAATACTGGCCATGTCGTGGGTGGGCAAGCTCTTCTGAGACCAGACTCTGGTAGAGCGCAGTAGAGCGCAGTCCGAGGTAGAGCGCAGAAATGTGATCCTGAGCGTAGGCTTGGTGGTGGGGAGATGGCTCGAGCAGCTCGGGCAACAGAGGTGAAGTGGATTCAAAGACAGTAGTGCGCCGGCAGTGCAGTTGGCAGATGGGCTCAGGTGGCCCAGTGAGGCTTAGGGGTCCCATTCTTCCCAAGTTAGCTCCAGAGAATCCGGAAATGCGTCTCGAAGTTTGTGCTGAGTCATTTGATCCCCGGTGTGGGTACATAATGATCTTCGGTGGCTACGAGGTCTCAAAGGAATCGGTCCAAGGATAAGCCACACACCGTTTGGAATCCGTCCGAGGTTAAGCCACGCACAGGCTGAAATAATGGGAGGCGCTCAGCTTTTGCGGGGAGGCATTTGTTAGTGTTTGCGCTTTGTATTCGCATTGAGACGTATGCTGGCAAGGCGATGCTGTGATGACATGGCGAAGGGAAAAATCATGACAATGACAAGATGGCTGCCGCTAATCTTGCAGGCACGCCGGCGACTATAACAAGGGCGCGTTTGCTGCTGAGTATGGATACTACACCAACAATTTCAATGACATGTCCTCTGCTATGGTGGTTCTCTTCGAGCTCCTCGTCGTGAACAACTGGTCCGTGGGAGTTTCAATGAACTGTCCTCTGTCTTCAGCTCAGACAATTGTCATCTGTACTCATCCTACTCTGCATACAAACAGTACACAGTACAGCTTTCTCTCTTCTGTCCGGATAGTCATCATTTTCACAATTATTCATTCTGTGCCTACTGAGTCTGTGCTCATACTTCCCTAGCTGTGGCAGGTTCGTGATTGAGCAGGGCTTTGAGGCGGCCACCTCGGAATGGAGCCGCGTGTACTTCGTGTCATTCTACTTCATGGGCGTCACCGCCTGCCTCAATATTGTCGTTGCTTTCATCCTCGACACCTTCATCAGCGAGTTCGATGAAGAGCAGAAGCGCAAGGCGGACAAGGAGAAACAGAGGGTGGAAGAGGAGGTGAGCCCGTGGTTCGATCTGGCTGCCCACCCGCAAGTGCATGTTACAAGCGCCACACATTGCACGCCAGTCAGAGCTAGCCGAACGACCCACTCGCACCCATGCAAGCTCGACAACACATCTACCATGGGGCCCATGTAACAGTCAGGTGAAGGAGGAACTTTATCGGACGCTTGCGCTCAGCATATATACACTAGCCCAATATTTACATCGGAGGCGTGCATTTGAGGCAAAACGTGGACTGGAGGCTATGAGGTATGCATTTGAGGCTATATATATACAACTTGTACATATATGTATATATATATATAGATCGGAGGCTATGAGGTGTGCATTTGAGGCCATATATATAGACCGGAGGCTATGAGGTGTGCATTTGAGGCCATATATAGACCGGAGGCTATGAGATGTGCATTTGAGGCCATATATAGACCGGAGGCTATGAGATGTGCATATGGGCCAGCAGGATGCAGGTAACTGCTGTGCACAATATAAACATTGAGCGTGTTGGCATGCATGCCATAACAAGGTGGATCGGTTGGATGCCTGACTGGTGACCGTGAAGGCCCATTCCTCAAATAGAAAGCATCCCAGCGCACATCAGCATACTTAAGGCAATCGAGATTTGGCTGTGGCACTGCTCTAGGTATGCAGGGATAATGCGAGTGAAGAGGACGACGACGACCAAATCCCAGATGTGGTTGGAGAGGCTAGTACATCGGGATATCGTGTTACCATCCAGAAGGACAGATATCGACAGCTGCGGCAGTCCACCCTGAACTTCATGTTTCAACCCAAGAAGTCCCCAACCGGCCTTGGCAAATCATCCGAGACATCAATCATGGGGTAACTACTATGCGGCAAGGGTGGATTTTGGACGCGACGGCGCGCCATTTTGGACGCGAGCTCGCGTCCTCCGAGCGCTGAGCGCCGCGCCAGCGCTTGGTGTCTGGTGGAAAATCGGGCACTGCGCCAACGCCCGGACACGATGGCGCTCTGTCTCTTAGCTCGCGCCGTGCTGGCATCAGCGCGAGACCCTCTACAATACTTGACACGCCACGCCAGCGCCCGCGCTGTTGGAGTGTCAGTCGGTTCGCTAGGGAAACAGGTGAACCGGACACTTTTCGAACCGGACACTTTTACCGGGGGCGGTGGCGCGAAAGCGCGCATGCTAAATTCGAGCGCCGCGCCGGCGCGGGGCGCGAGAGAAAGAGACAAGCGCCGCGCCAGCGCCAGGACGCGATGGCGCCCCCCTCTCACAGCGGCGCCACGCCAGCGCCGATCTCGAAAACCCAAAATCCACCCTTGCTATGCGGCCATCCTTATTAGTTCATGAAAGGCACCGCGGTCACACGTGAACTACCACTAACATGCCATGTTTATAATGGACATGCCATGCCCATAAATTGGGTTGTCTGGACATTGCTCCCCGGCACGCATCACCCGCGCGAGGTTGCTCTGAAGAACCTGCACATCAGTGCGCACTTGCTGAGGGTGATAGTCTGGCGGTGCTGTGCAGAAACCAAGATATGGAGGAGGGCGAGGAGAACGAAGCAATCTAAGCATGATGAGTCATCGGAATCAGTTTCAGGGATGCCTGACACAGGAGTGCCGAGCTGTGTGCAAAGCTGTGTGCACGCAAATTCTTACCTCAGTACGCATGTGCGCTTTAGAATGCAATTCCTTTTTTTCTGAATTTTAGATAGATCATGAGGCGCATACATCAGTTGTGTGACCATGTGCTATATGCTATGACAAACAGTTTGCACTCGTTGGGGGACCCGCGCGGCATAGTTGACAAAAGATTTTGTTTAATCAGGCGAGGCCAAGTTAATAAATTGTGATTTGCCCATTGAACAACCTGCAGAGATGGCTATTCCTCAGTGCCGGTGCAAAGTGGGATTCACTATGTTCGCCCCGTAGTAGGGTAGCTGTATAAATCCCGACACAAGCCCCACGACTGTGCATCCAGTGGCAGGGAATCTTCTATTTGCCCTATGTAAAATTTGTAGCACTGAGCATCCGTGCCAACCACACTACCCTGCCTCGGTGAGCGCTATAAATGATAGTGAGGGTATTGTTTGTGCAACCCAATCTGGCCCAGCTGAAGCCACACGAACAATACGGAGGATGCCGTGAGCCGGATATTTGGTTGTATATTTCGTGCTCCCATGGTGATGGATGCAATGGCAAGCTTTAGGGGGGGGTCAAGGCGCATTGTAAGTTATAGATCGTTATATCGCCTTGCTGTGATCTTGCATGAAGCTTAAGGTATATAAGTTTAAGTAACCAGATATGCCGTATTGTACCATGAGAAGTTAGGTGATCCCCTACTAACTCCAAATGTGTGGGTGCGGCATAGATTGACATCGACCGTGCTCATGAGCCACTGGGGGGCATGCCAGCAGGGTCCGCTTACTCCGTAACCCTGGGACCAGCAATTGTGGGGCGATGATCGGTCACACCGTATCATCTTTCCATGCTGCTTTGCATCTGGGTTGGGAATATGTATGAGTTTGCATGGTCGTATCTTGTCACGGCCCCGCCCTGCTCCCGATTTGCTTCTCACATCCACTGGGGTGATGGTGGGCTGGCTTTTGTCGGATGATCTCATGCTATTCAGTGTGTGTGTGTGTTATAGTGATGATTTGCCCCACAATAGGATCGAACGAGGGCCTACTCGCGCCGCGCCCTGCTTATGCCGTTATAGGGGGGGGGGCGGGGGGTAGCAGATCAAGGGTGCAGCAAGCGGTGGAAGGGTTGTGTGGATACCCCCTCAGAGTTGAGATGTGCAACTAGCGGGATGGGTCATTAGGCCCGATCTCGAGTTATTCGGATATGTCGATATACATTATTGATCGTTAATGCTGAATAGTATACGATGATGGGAGTAGCCCTGTGTTCTACACGAGGCTCCTTTGCAGGGTTGCCGCCTCCCAGGACGGTGTCCTCAGTACCGTCGGCATACAATGTTTTATCGATTATTAGTATTATTATTATAGTATTATTATACCAGAAATATATATATGTTACGGCGTGAGCGCGCCGCTGGCGTATGCCAGTCGATTTTGGCATCAGCGCGCTCGTGCTAAATCGATTGGCATGAGCGCGCCTGTGCTAAAATCTTTAGCACGCGCGCGCTCATGCCAAAACGGATGACCCTCCCACGGTATGAGCACGCCGCTGGCATATGCCCTTGGAATTTATATGATGGTGATTTCTAGGTATTTCAGGATTTTAGTGCGTGTGCAAATGTGTGCGTTGAAATATGAAAACGCTACATATTATGAAAATGGTAGGGTGCAATTGCAGTATTTAATATGGTGCAAAGGTGACTATCATAGTGTTGTGTATTTGTTGTGTAATTGACACGCGTGATGACTTTGTGAGTGTAGTGCATACATCAAAATAGTCGCACATGCATCGTGGGCCGACCCATTTTCAAAGTATAGGCCGCTCCCACAGGCTTCAAAATTGCGGTTGAAATCGCTTTCTCAAAAAATGTACAAGCGCCCTGCTCTGGTTTTTTGGGCTATCCTGATTAACTAAACTTTAGCAGTGATGATGCGGTAATGATTTTTAGCGTTGCTCATCTGGGCATACGCCGTGAGGGTGTACGTATACTATAGTGGGGTATGCCCCTTAGGATAAGGCCGAAAACCGGTTGTGGATACTGCCAAGTTCATGCCAGTCTATATATATATACATATGCAGCAATAGAAAATACCGTGACGGGTGGACTTATGGTTTCATATTTTACCTGCATTCATTATATATTATGCACTGGTGTTTCGAATGATCATAGTTCTGGCTGAGTATGCAGCGAGTCAGCGAGGCTTTTCGCGAGTGCGTGTACTATAGTTACAAAATTCGCGTGCCACCCTTGCGACACTCTGATCGACACAGCTGATCAACTGTGGGCCAAGTTGAAGTGAAATACTTAGTGCGTCTATGAGTGACAGAAAGACATGTTTCCCACGTGGACATTTGATAACATTATGTTTAGCTTCATCGACATAGTATCCCTTCTACGTATGACTACCTCCAGCCATGTTTAGTTTATGCGAGTGTGCAAACATCACCAATGAAGCAATGATGGACAAGGGGAAAATTCCACTTGCCTCCATATACATTATATATTATTTATGGTGTTTTCATCGTGTTATTTTTCTACGTATATCATGGTCAGGATACGTGCAGTGTGGTGTGAGATCATAAGGTGATGGATGTTTGTTGGCCAGAGATCCGTTAGCATGTGTGTGTGGGTAACGTGCATGCATATTACGAGCAGCTCAGTGTGACTAGAGTTAGATCGCAAAACTTTAATTCCCTTTGAAAGGCGCGGTGTGTGTATTTCCGCGTGCTGTTGCTGTTTGTCTTGTTGGCCGTGTCTGAGTTTCGCATTAGTCCCACCTATGGAAAGTTGACACTACCGTGGACATTTTATTGATTTTAAAACTAATTAATTCGGGGTGCATTTTTTAACACGTTCATAAAAAAAAATGTATCGTTAACTTCTAAAATATAATTAAACGTCAATTAATCTATGGGCATTCCATATAAGAAAAAAAAATACAAGTAAGAATTGGGACACAACAAAATAGGCTGATTTGTATGGTTGCAACTGACACTAGAGAGCGGGAAGACTTATTCAACAATTGCTACTACAAATTACTATCAATTATATATTAGTAGTTCACACTGCACAGTCATATCGATGCGCCTCCTTGAACATGCCAGACGCCGTGAGTGAGTTGCATACACATGTGTTCAGGTGTCCCCTCAAGGTGCAAATCCTGCACTCAAGGTCTGGAGCGGACATGTTTTATGATGGACAATTACTTTTCCGACGGCTAAATGATAGTTCGTAGGTGACAGACGCGAACCCGCTGGGTCGAGGCCACGCTGTATCACATACCGTACCCAACGTGTGGATATTGCCAAAACCACTGCGTGAGGTGGGTAGAGACGCCACTCTTTCGGCGAAAACTCGAAGTCGTCCGATTGCAAAATTTAGGTATCAAAATAACCGTTAGATCACCCTGATGAAGAATATATATAGCACCCATATGCGATTCCGAGGGGAAGATCGTCATTTTCGTTGTTTAATACCCCTATTTTGACCACCGATTTGGACGTTTCGCCCACTGCGCGTGCAAGGCTTTTTCATTTTTTTTAGTTTTACGGTGTTAAGGAAGCATGTGCAATTTTTTATTGCATGTTCGATTCTTTCGGATCTTCATCGAGCTCCTGCTCAAAATTTCTGCTTTCAGGGCAAAACTGGATTTGTCCTGAACAAATCCCCGTTTCCCATTGGTCCATCTGAAATTGGATGCATCTGAGCTCTCGATTTTGGGTAAGTCTCCCGGAACTCGAGAGCTGCACCGTGCGTTGCTGTTTCAACACGACGTTTCTTCAGGCTCACGAAACCAGTTTTCAGCGGGTTTCGCTTGCAGCCCAGCTTGTATGCGAAGCGACGTTTAATATAATGAGACCATATACATATTAGATATATATATTATGACGGGTTGTTATTGCGCATGCGAGGTCACGCACTCCCGTTCGGAGGAGCGCCAACGAAATGCGAAGATGATTTGAGGCGCTTCGAATTTCGGCGGGGAGCGGGATGCTTTAAACCAGCAATATTGGGAGGTTACTTCAGCGTATAAACGCTCGAATAACCTTCCTGGGTCACGTGTGTTAAGTTTTCTGACTTTACAGACGTGATCCCGCTCAAATGCGAAAGAAAGAATGGCGCCGGGCCAAAGGAGGCCTCGGCGGTGAGGCACCCATGCGTGATTGAATAGCGCCACTCTCTGAGTGCGTGGGCCTACTACCGGTGCAAATCCTACCATTTTTAAGAATAGTGAATTAATACTCACTTCGTTCCAAGTCTTGTCATCGTAATGATAGAATGCTCGCGATGCTGCGTGTTTGCATGCTTCGTTGTATTAGTTTGTCGATGTGATTATTGTAGAAACAGTAGACAGACCCGTTACCCGGCTGTTATTCCAGAATGTTTTTTACTCGTGTGTTTCGAAATAATTACTATTGTAAATTTTTAATAAATTTCTGATAAGTTTCTGCGACAAAATACCCCCTAGACCTTTTTTTGTCGCAGCCGCGACAAAATAGACCCACAAGTGCATTGTTGTCGTAGCTGCGACAAAATAAGTTGCGACATAAAAATCCTTCCATGCGACAAAAATGATCCGCTACGACAGTGCGAGGCTGACTCCGATGACAGGGCCTTCGGCTATGAGGCTTCCACAGGTGGTGGAACTTGCGGTGTGGCTATGATTGCACACGCCCCGGCGGGGAACGGCCTACGAGGCTGCGCACGACCGAGTGTGCGGCGATACACGAGGTGAAGGCGCAGTTTGATGCCGGCTTTCAGGTTCCGGCGGCTGCATTCTCGGCGACGCAGCTCTCAATGCACCCGGCTACTGTGCAGGACGAGCCGCCGCGGGCGTGCCGTTCCGCAGTGGGATGTGGAGTGCCGCCTTTAGGCTTCGGCATGCCGACGATGGGGGCATTTGCGGTGCTTTCGCTGCTCTGCATTTATTCTTTTGCAGGGGTGGTGGTCTTCGTCCACTACGGCTGCCATGCCCACGGCTCGATCGGTTGTGGAGATGCCTTCGCCTCGTACTGCAGTGCCCTTGATTGGGACACTCCGTCATTTTTCTTCACGCACGAATTTGCTGATTTGGTGAACGTACCCGGCTCAGGGTCCGGAAGCGGCTCGCGATGTGCCACGGATCGAGCCGCCTGAGCCCCCTGATCTGTTTAGAGACTATGCTCAGACAGCGAGACTCGGCTTTCGACATTGCTCAGTACTACGGCATGACGCTACATGAGCGCGGGCCCCTAGACAATGGGGCACTACTACGGTGACTTTTACTCCTCTTACTACGGCATGGACTTCTTTGAGGCGACTGCTGGATTGTACTGGGACCCTGTCGATTGACTTCTTGGTCATTCTGGATGGGGAAAATGGTTATCGAGGAATAGATTGGTGGAATAATGGGGAATATAAATTATGTCATGTTTTGGGGGAATAAATTTGTGACACAAGCACATGCGTGTAATGTCAACTTTAAATCATTTCCCCGAGGAAGCCTCCGAAAAAGTACAGCAGGGTGTAACTTTCTTGCCTTCCTCGTGGTGTGTCTTTCTCGGCCTAAACTCACGATCTCACTCCCAAAGTAACCAAAACCCGTTCGATCGGCAATCGAACGGTTTTTGGTTACTTCGGGAACACGTGAAGCGACCGTGAATATGGAATTCGCGGCCGTGAATATGGAATTCACGGAATATGGAATTCACGGCCGTGAATAAGGCTTCACTGCACGACGTGTACCCCAAACTGTTTGCGAATAAATTAGATTAGGAAAACATTTTTCAACGTTCGTAACGAACATATATATATCATTTAGACTCCTAGGAATTGTTTGAGCTCTTGATTCAGCCGATCCGTGGCCGCATCAGCTCAGTTTGCAGTCGCGACTGCGAGCTAAGCTGATAGGCCCTTATAACTTTCATGCACATCGCATAAATAAAACTCAGACAGCGGAGGGGTTCTCGTGCGTTCTAGCGCACGATACTTGGCAAAAGCATTGCTAACAGCATTATTGGTGCACCCTCAAACGCACAACCTCTGATGTAAGCTATGTGCAAAACGCGTGCTTCACATCATGAGGCAGGTTTGGGTTTGGACCCAGCGCACGTAACTTTGCAAAAGTATTACTAAGATATATATATCTTTCAGTTGCCACAGGCCCAAGGCCTCAAAAGCCTTGTGCACGAAGCCATCAATTTATTTCTTTGGCAGATTTATTAGGTTTGTGTTCGAGTGTACCCAAACCCAATACATGCCAAACTGAAAAATACTTCCCGTGCGTTATAGCGCGCGAGACTATGCACACATATTTGCAAGATATATATCTTTCAGTTCTCAGAAGCTCAAGGCCTGAGATAACTTGTTGGCAAAACCATCAATTTATTTCTTTGCCAGATCTATTGGGCTTGGGTTCGAATGTTTCCAAACCCAATACATGCTAAACAGCAAACGGCTTCCCGTGCGTTCTAGCGCACGTAACTGCGTAGCGAAACATTGCTAAGATATTTATCTTTGATATATTCGAAGCACAAGGTCTAAAAAAGTCTGTGCGCAAAATGGTATAACTATTTCTCTGACACGGATTTTAGCGTGATATTCAAACTCATAAATCTGGGTCAAAGAGATAATATGTTAACTTCGCGCACAAGCTATCGCAAACCTTGCACTTCAGAAATGTGAAATATATGCATCTTATCAATATATTTTGTGAAGTTACGTGCGCTGGGACTCACGGGAAGCCCTTCGCTGTTTGGCATGTTTGGCATGTTTGGGTTTGGGGCGGGCGAACATTGCTCTGGGGGGGGCAAG
>LGRX02004588.1:0-11628 GCA_001247695.2 Cymbomonas tetramitiformis | reverse complement strand
TTTTGAGCAGGTCGCCAGCTTCAATCACCACTGGAAGAAAGAAGAAGACTTTTTGGCTGGTGAGCTGAAGCCGGTGTATGGGGGGCCAGCGGATGCTGTCCCGAAAACGGGTGCAGCGGCGGAGGCCAAGAAGGCGGCCAGAAAGCGGGAGGAGGTGGCGAGGCAGCAGGCGGCGGCGAAGGAGGCAGCCACAAAGAAGGCTGCAGCGGACAAGAAAGCAGCAGTGGAGGCAGCCAAGGTTGCAGCGAAGAAGGCAGAGCAGGCGAAGGCAAAGGCAGCAGCTGCGGCTGCTCAGAAGGCAACAGCAGCTGCTGCTGAGAAGGCAGCGAAGGAGGCAGCAGCTGCTGCTGCTGCTCAGAAGGCAGGGAAGAAGGCCAAGGCAGGGAAGGTGGCAGGGACGAAGAGGAGTGCGGATGAGGCAGCAGCACCTACCACGAGAACCAGTTCCAAGAGGCAGGTTGGTCCCCGTGCGGTTCAGGTGGGGTCGCAAGAGACCTTGCCAACACCCATTGCTACTAACAGGACGGAGGAGGCAGGGTGGGAGGAGGATATGTTTTCTCCGTTGGAGCCCCTGCATCTGTGGCAAGGCACGCCATCGGAGGAAACCGGGTCGGTGGACGGGGTGAGCGTCGGCAGGGAGGAGGGGGCGGCAGGCCTGATGGAACTGGTGTCACAGGCGGGAACTGGTCAGCCGGCTAGGGGGGAGGTGGCACCGGCGGCGAGTCAGCGGTTGCAGCAGGAGGTTGCAGACTTGAAGGCTCAGTTGGAGATTGCCGAACTGAAGCGGAAGCTGCAAGCGGTGACGCAAGCAACCCCGCCACCACCTACCTCCCCAACAACGACAAACACGCCACCGATGTCCATGGCCCCCGCCGAATCTGTGGCGATGGATGTGCAGGCGTCCGTGCCGTGGCTGGTGGCAGGGGGTGGTGGTGTTGGGATGCAGGCGTCAAGCCACCAGATACCTCTGCGGGCACAGGAAGGGATTGCGAACAGCTCGCAGGTGCTGCACACGCCGTCTCAACCGTTGCAACTGACGGCACAGATAGCACCCCAGTTTACCAACCAGCCCTTCATGCCATGGGGGTTACAGCCCCAACCGCAAGTGTCCCAGCCAACCATCACAATGTCATGGCAGGAAGCCCAAATGTTGCGGGCTGCCATGGGGGGCAGCCAAGGAACTGCCCAGCTGAACATGTCCTTTGCTGATTTTTGCAATGGTTTCATGCCACCATTTGGGCGGCCTAGGTAGATAAGGCAGAGGCGCTTGTGCTGTATTTATTATATCTTTGATATAGAATATCATGAAGGGACAGATTTTCCCCCCATAATAATAATGGTACATTGTGGATGCAATTGTAATGGGAAATCCCATATGTATGCAACAAACAAGTGTGGGTTGTACATGCATGTGCTATCATTAATTCTTTATGCCATTGTGACCGAGGCACGCAAAATGGCCTGCGTAGGCCCCAGAAACAACCATTTGGGCCCCCGGCGAGCACCCAAATTAAAATTTCTCATCATTTCTTCCACTAAGTAGTTCGTGATGGTCCTGGAAAGGTCCCACGAACTTCGAACGCGCGATTCGGATACCTAACTGAAATCCTATAGCCCCGCGCACGCAAAATGGCCTGCTCAGGCCCCAAAAAACAGCCATTTTGGCCCCCGGCGAGCACCCAAATTAAAATTTCTCATCATTTCTTCCACTAAGTAGTTCGTGATGGTCCTTGAAAGGTCCCACGAACTTCAAACGCGCGATTCGGATACCTAACTGAAATCCTCTA
Source organism: Cymbomonas tetramitiformis (assembly GCA_001247695.2). Taxonomy (NCBI): domain Eukaryota; kingdom Viridiplantae; phylum Chlorophyta; class Pyramimonadophyceae; order Pyramimonadales; family Pyramimonadaceae; genus Cymbomonas; species Cymbomonas tetramitiformis. The sequence continues at coordinate 9,841 of LGRX02004588.1, read as the reverse complement.
GCCCCGCGCACGCAAAATGGCCCGCTCAGGCCCCAGAAACGGCCATTTTGGCCCCCGGCGAGCACCCAAATTAAAATTTCTCATCATTTCTTCCACTAAGTAGTTCGTGATGGTCCTTGAAAGGTCCCACAAAGTTCAAACGCGCGATTCGGATACCTAACTGAAATCCTCTAGCCCCCGCGCACGCAAAATGGCCTGCGCAGGCCCCAGAACCGGCCATTTTGGCCCCCGGCGAGCACCCAAATTAAAATTTCTCATCATTTCTTCCACTAAGTAGTTCGTGATGGTCCTTGAAAGGTCCCACAAAGTTCAAACGCGCGATTCGGATACCTAACTGAAATCCTATAGCCCCGCGCACGCAAAATGGCCCGCTCAGGCCCCAGAAACGGCCATTTTGGCCCCCGGCGAGCACCCAAATTAAAAATTCTCATCATTTCTTCCACTAAGTAGTTCGTGATGGTCCTTGAAAGGTCCGACAAAGTTCAAACGCGCGATTCGGATACCTAACTGAAATCCTATAGCCCCGCGCACGCAAAATGGCCTGCTCAGGCCCCAAAAACAGCCATTTTGGCCCCCGGCGAGCACCCATGGTTACAGCGTTACATTGCCCCAAACCACGTTTTGTAACAACCCTAACGCTCTTTTCAGGGTGGGCCCCATTTTTTGTGTGTGCTCTCGTAGTTGTGCAAAAAGTTTGGGGCGTTTGGGTGTGTTTTCCAAAAAAGTTTGTTTTTACGTAGAGCATTTTCAGGAATTCGCTTGTGGTCGAATGTCGGCAGTTCGCCCTCATCTTTTGTGTGTGGCATTTTCCTATTCTTCCTGGCCTATTCCCAAAGTTTTTCGCCGTTCCTATCATTATATAGGCCTGTGTGAAGTCATTTGCATCTTTATTTGGTAGGGTTTCAGTAGGGTTGGTGCTTATGTTGTGGCAGGGGCCCGTTGGTTTGCAGGGTGGGGGCTCAATGAACTTGTCGTTATTTGTTCGGCATAGTTTCTGGTCGGGGCGCCTGTTTCTACCCTGCCCCACCCGTTTCGGTTGCATCCATTGTGCCTGTGCCGCTGTCGAGTTAATGGTTACAGACGTTACCTTTGCCCTAAAACTTGTTGAAACGCCCGACATCTTTTCATCGACGGCCCCCCCGTGGTAATGTTGTCCCGTTGCTGTGCAGAATTTTCGGGGGGTTCTGGAATGTTTTGCGAAATTTATTGTTTTTACGTAGAGCAATTTTGGGAATTCGCTTGTGGTCGAAGGTTAGCCGCGTTTTTTGACGCGGGGCTTGTGTTTATGAACACACCCAATCCAAAAAAGATCTCTCTCTCCGTTGATTGCTCGATGATCACTCGAACCACAATGGCAAACCGCATAATGAAGGCATACCGTACCGCATAAACGCATATCGCAACCTACGTGGCTGCCACGTGTCTGCATTACACTGCGCGTTATGATGACGTGGCAGGTCACCCGTCGTCTATAAACCGAGAATAGTAACAGAAAAACACCGTCTAAAAACATGCATACTGGTTCACCTATCCCCAATAGTCTGTTCATAAATATTTACCCTAAACCCATGTCTATATAGAGTGTTCTTTTCATAAAATATTTCATTTCTCATGGTACACTTAGGATACCATGCCGACTTCCCTGCGATACGGTAACCATGCTTTGGATGTCCCGCATGCGGTGCAAATTTCTCTTCAGTTACTACAGGCCTTGTTTCCAACCCTTACCGATGCCCCGCTGCTTCTTCACATGCGCAGCACAGAAGACGTGTAAACCGTCGAGTTCGGTACCGTGTTCCCTGACGGAGCTGTCGTACTTGTGATCGGTGGTGTCAGTACAACCCCCGGATCTAGCGATGTGAAAACCCGTTGTGTAAATGGCGAAACAGCCACACACGAATCTTCCCAAGCATCAGCTTCTCCGCCTCGCCCTGAGGTAAAGCGCGAAATTTTAGTTTGTGACTTAACCGAATCGCCACCACCTCCAAAAGACTCGAATGAATCTATGAAATCCTACAGCGCGGGACAAGAACCAAAGCTCAAGCACAGGGTCAAATCGGACTATACATCCTATACCAGACCAGCTATTCCGATAGATTTTTCTCAGGATGTTGATTTGTCCCAAGACGTAGCGTCTGTTCAGCCTGAAGAGCTTGTCGACGAACTGCCTGTGCCTCCACTTCCGGGGCTAGTTTATAAGCCACGGCCTGGAGTTTTCTCTACGTGGAAGGATTTCTTAAAATACGATCCACAGACCTGGATGCGTTCTGGGGACAAACGACGTATCAAAGGCCGACTCGTTAAAACTACGCGATGTGTTGGGGCTTTATCCTGTGACAACGATGCATGTGTCGTATTCCGTCGAACGGGTGACCGTAACCGTTCCCAATTCACCGGTACCTTTAAAAACCGCAATCTGGCTTGCGCCCATTGCAACGCTGCACCTACGCATTCTGGGAATTGCCCGTTTAAAGTAACCACCGAAGAAGACTCCGAATTGAACATCCTCGTGCTGTCTACTAGCTCCATTGGACACAACCATTCCGTGCTGTCCACCGACAACCCCAGCGTGGGCGAGCTAAAGGCAGCTAAGACTAGGGCTGAGGAGGTTCTAAATACCGGTGGAGTGCGAAACGTGTGCCAGGTGAAACGGACTCTACTCACGGAAACCGTTTTCCCAAAAGACTCTTCTTTTCACCCCAGCCAGCTACCAGGCATCGCGAGGAAAATGAACGTGATTGATAAGGCAGTGGACCAGAATTTCGTGCGAGGTCGTCGACAGGATAAGGGCATGAAAGCCGTTTCCCAATGGGCTGCTCAGCACGGTAAGGGCCTACTGCAATCTTTCGCGGACGAGGGGAACATCGACAGTTTTGCTCACACGTTCGTTATGTCCAGTGTCGGAGTGGATGGAGGTGTCGATCTCGTGCGTCGCATGCACCCGAAAAGTAGCGCCGACTACCTCCGCTCAGCGTACGTCCACTTGGATTTCGTACATCGCAAGGTTTCTGGGGATTGGGTGACGATGGGGGCGCACGTGTTCTCCATAGAGGCCAACGCCCTGCTCACTATTGCCACCATGAACGTACCCAAAGACTGTACTGAAACACAGGTATTGTTTTGGACATTGGTGAAGAAAACGGTAGCAGCCGAACACCCGCGTGCGGAAGTATTATTCTACGGCTTCATGGGAGATGCAGCAGGTAAAGATCATAATTTTCAATGGGGGAGTTTGCACGTTATACGGTTCAGACAATCGTGCACGATTGTCAGAACCGTGTAACCTACGTATGATATACTTGGTTTTCAAAAACTGATTAATATTTGTCGCACAGGTGCTAACTGGGCAGCAATCAAGAAAGTTTGGCCAGACCAAGATGACCGTAACAATCTGGAGTGCACGTTCCATTGGGGACAGAACTTACATAAGATCGAATCTCTTATTCCATCAGATCTCCATGCCGGTCACAAAGACCTGTTACTGCGATGGGTTCACTCTACTCCCGAGGCCAAGGTGTCCTGTGAAACCGCCATCTTCGCCTGGTATGCTGAGAAGTGCGGCAGGTCGAATCAGCCAAAATTGAATGCGTACTTCGTTTTTCAAATACGGCACGCGCAGCACATTCTGACGCAATTCAAGGATCAACCCGAAGACATGACCGCCGAAATCCAACGACCGCTTGTATGCCTTGCGGAAAGCATGCACGCGAAGTGGAGATCGTGGGGGGCATACTACTCCACCTTGTTGGAGTCGGTGGAATTCGATAGCCTTATGCAGATTCGACAAATTTGCCTGGCGATGAACCGGCAGAACTCTACAAAGCACTTGTTGTGCGTGCAAGGTCGTATTCGTTCATTGGAGGATAAGTGGGTTAAAGGCGTCCTTACTCAGGCAGAGTTTGCAGATGGTCGCGAATTAATGCAAACAGTTCGTGCTGGCGCGACAGGATGGCTTCCACAGAGGGGCATCCCTGCAACGGACACCACCGTCCAGATAAGGTAAACCATGGGGGGTTTCGCGCAAACGCCCTGCGGAACTTCCCTCGGAAGGCGTCGCCTCCAAGAAGACGCGCACTGCCTCGGCGGTGCCACCTGCCTCTGCGGCAAGACCTACCTCGGCGGCACCACCTACCTCGGCGGCAAGACCTACCTCGGCGGCTCCACCTGCCTCGGCGGCAAGACCTACCTCGGCGGCAAGACCTACCTCGGCGGCACGTCCGGAGCGTGCTTTAGTTCGCGTTTACTCGGAAGCTGGTGGGGACTTCCAACCTTCGCTGCTTCACGTCATGCGGGCAGGTACTAACGGTGAATGCTATGGACGGAGGTCTAATGGTTCTCGTCACGACATCCCAATCGCGAAAGGGCAGCTGACTATTGGGTACACCGGAAGCTTGACCTATTATTTTCCAGCAAAACCGGTACCTCTTCGAAAGGGTCAAGTTCGCGAAGTGAGGACCACTCCCCCGATCCGGATGATTATATTCTGCTCGTGGAACCAAGTGTGTTCAAAACCCATGGTATTGTTGTCACGTTTCGATGCCTGAACTGCCCGGGGGGGCGAACCGTGTACCCAAACTTCTTGTTGCACCGGACACAAAGATCCTGGAAAGTGAGGAGACTCGTCTCTGTTCTCTTGGTGTTTGCGTTGCCCATGAGGATGTGACCCCAGAAGAGGCTCGAGGACATGTGGTGAATTCGGAGATGGACGTGGAGGAGAGACTTCGCAACGGTGTTAAGGTGAAAGCGAGTGGCAAGGGTTTCATGACGAAGAAGATAGAGAATTTCTATAAGGCGCTCCACGGCATGGTTAAGACCGATAAGCTTGCACTGACTCAAATCCGAAAATGTGCTCGGGCCCGTTCGGGGGGATTACCATCGTGCAGATACGAATGTGACTTTCACCGCGTCGAAAGTCACATTCAAATCCGACGAGGGCAGTTCTCATGATGTCTGAACTCTGTCTCGAATTTAGTGCCACGTAGACGATACGTCATGAAAGACTAAAGGAATATTTTGATATTCACTCCTCGTATTTTTTCCGCCAAGTGTTCAGATGAGTCATGAGTGCGACCAATGTTCGTGCTGCGATGCTATGACCTGGCAGGCGAATTTGGAGATGGTCGTTACAAGATTTAATGGCATTAAATCTTTAAACCTCAAAATAATGACGCTGTCATCGTCGCAGCGACGAATTTGTATGCCGCCAGCGCGAATGCGTGACGATGAAGACGGACAAGTTTGACGGCGCGGGCAGTCCGCTCGTGCGCCAGTGCTGCGCCAGTGGCTTTTAATACAGAATTATGTCGTTCTGTGCAGTTTATGTCGGTTTGTACAGTGCTTAACAGTGGTTGCTGGATATGACATGGTGATTTTCATTTCGTCACCTGTCATAACCGTTGTCAGATTCGGTGTCCAGTAGTGACCGACAACTCTCGTGCTATTTAGCTCGCCAGTCCATAATTATGTCTGCTCCCTTCTAATATCATAAAATTCCGAGTATGTAGCCTTGCCTTACAGCGTTCCGACTTGCATTGACCCTCTGTCCGCTTGGTATATTATTACCCTCACGGTATAATATCCAGCAGGTTATGGTTCCACCTTACGCTTGCGTTACGTCTTTGCAGGTTGGTTCGTTCGTGGTTCGTCTTTTGGGTTGCGTGGGATTTTTGCCGCTTTCGGCATCATTCTTTGGCCGAGGAGGTGCTCACTTGAGCCTGCTGGGACGTCGGATTGACCGCCCTGTACGACCAGTTGTTGCCTCTTTTGGAGCACGCATCTTTCGCTACCGCTTTCTTTGAGTTTTACGTTATCATCTTTGCCGCAGCTCTCATTAGGCTGCGTTTTAGAGTAGAACTTCGTGGAGTGCTACCACAAGTTAATTTCTGTTTCGCATAAGATCGCCTTTTATGTTTGCGTTGACGTTTCGTGCTTTGGAGAGAGCGTTGCAGCCGCTATGGGGAGCGCGTCCCTATGGTTCGTATTTTCGGCTTCGCTTGGCGACTCAGCTTTATGTTCTATATCGCATTATACGCGTGATGCCGTTTCTGTTCTTAACATGCTATTCGATGAAATTGACATTTGGGTAGATAATTGACATTAGCTGTTTTTGGCGATATTTAGAAAATATATGTGCTGAAAATGTTAATGTTGAAAATAATTTTGCTCGCAGGCCTCCGCAACGGTAAAATTACAAGACACGTACGAAAATGTTTCCAAGACACGGTGAAGCATGCAATTTATTTTCTGTGCTGTAAATGGTAGCGAGCATGACATACAAAAGAAATGAGCAATTGCCATATCAGATTTCTCTAATAATCGTATTTACATTATGTACATCTATTTCTTGCGTCTTAGTCAACTGATTCTATTCACATTTCAACATCGCTACCGTCGTCTAGGTCTTTACACCTCTGGTCAGCTCTGGACCGGTCGGGACAGGTCGGCACTTCCTCATTTCCCTCGTTTTCGCTATTGTCTTCATCGCCTTCGGTTTCTTCCATTTGCCCGTTATCAATTCGTCTTTTCTTGGCTCTTTGCGCAAGCAGTGCCACTATAAGCTGCCCATACTGTTCTTCTGGGATACAACCTTTTGCTTCGTTAGCTGCGATGTTCCACGCTAGCAATATCTCTGCACTTTTGAAGGGCTCAGTTGACGGCGTATCGGATGCGTTCTCCCAGAAGGCTCCCGCTTTCCCTGCCAACACCTTTCCGAGTCTTCGCTCCTTAGTGTCCGTGTATGTCTTCACTTTCAGGTACTTGTACTTCAACTCCTTCGTGTAGACAATCCGTGCATGCACTCGGACAAGCATCAGGGGGTCCGACCATTCTTTGCCGTTGAGCTTGACACGGAATTGGCATACATCGTTGGCCTTCACACCCGTGATTTCTCCGAAGCAAACGGCGTAGCTGTTTACGGTCATCTGATCGAACGAAACCTCCCATACCGGGTTGGCCACGTACGCTTCAGCTTTTCTAGCAGCCCGATTCACCGCCTTACGTTTGCCCGTGTACACGGTAATCGGTGCACGTTCTACGCGTTCTTGAATTCGGGCTGGAATTTCTGCTGCTGCTGGCATCTGAGCTTCGGCGAGTCTGAGAGGAGCTTCCAGGGCATGCACCAAAGGGGAATTCAAACGTGCGTGCAATTTGCTCGGCAAAACGAACGGGACATTGGGCTCCTCGAAAATGCCCTCCTCGGTCAGCTTTCGTTGCTTCCTCAACAGCTCCGCCCACTACGCCTCGTGGGTAGGTGTAAACGTCGTACTCAAAATGGTCCGCATCCCGTCCACCAGATCCTCGAGCTTCGTAAGCCCTTCTTCGGAGAAGGCTTTCGGTTTGACAAAATCAGGCAGGTTCTCGGGCATAGAGTTCAACACCTTGAGGCCCTCCTCTGGTAGCCACTTCTTGTCGGTGGAATACATCTTGTATTGCACGACCACTTCGCCGGCCTCGTTCTTGAACGCTTTGAAGGTCTGCTGCGTGGAGATGCCACAGACGTTCTCGTAGCGACCACCGAACCAGGTCTTCAAATCGTGCACTTTCGCCACCGCGGTCGTGAAGATACCATCCGAGAAACACTCCTTTGCGATTTCCATCATTTCGTCAAGGGTCATCGCAAGCTTGCGTTTTAAGCGCACAGAAAATCGCGAGAACATCTGGTCGATGTTCTCGTGGGTGTGGCCGACGATTAGGAAGTTCACCTTCACCTTCTTGAACGCGCCAGACATAACCAACCAAGAGATATACGTCAAAAGCATAATGCTCTTGTTGGTGCCCACGTTGTCAAGCTGGACGTATAACACTTCCGGCATCGGGTACGGTTCCTCGCCATCCCCTTTACTACGGTGCTCTTGAATTCGAGTGACGTCACGATGCAGCACGTTCAGCAGGAAGTTGGCGTCGTCACCGTAATTCGCGTAGTTGAAGTCCATAAACCGGCCAACGTTTTCGATGATGCTACCCATATTGTGCACGTCCAAGAAGTCCTTTCGGTCCAGATATGATGGCATGCGCCTGAAATGCGGCAGGCGCGTCGTCCATTGGGTCATCCCGTCAATGATGACAGAGGAATATTTCCACCACCACACTAGGAAGGATTTCTGTTAAAAACTGTTAATGATGTGTTAAAAAATGTTAATCGAGTGTTAAATAGTGTTAATGTGGAAACTGGGTGTTAATCAAGTGTTAATACGCGAAAAATTTCATAATGGGCTATATTATAGGCGGAAAAGTGTTAATGAGGTGTGAAGAAAGTGTTAAACGTTGGCGAGGGAGTGTTAATGGGACAGTTCAGGAGTGTTAACGGAAGGCTGCATCTGTTAATCGCGGTATAATCACGCTGCTGCGAATTATATTGGAGCCAGAACACACGCCTGTTTCGCCGATGCATTTGAAAAGTGTTAATACCCAGCGCAGCCACCGTGATGTGGGTGTCCTGGCGAGATAATCATTTCAAAATGCAGTCGCCACTGACAACGCCCATACCCATCGACGATCGACAGGATCATCTACGGTAGATATAGGTGCATCCGCGAACACCAAACACATGAAGACCTTATTAAGACCTATCTAGCTACGTACGTAGGATGGAACGATAGTTGGACGTAGGTAGCTTGCGAAATCATTTCTGAGCTGACGTTCTGCCCGAGCAGACCAGCATATATAATATATTTGTTACGAGAGAAACCCGAGTCTGTAAAATTTGTAAGGTGCTAAATCGTTGCACGGTCGCTGTTACGTATATTTTTATCCACACGTTTATAGACTGCAAACCAAAGGGTGGGGTTGCGTGGTGTTCGTTCATAACAGATGGATGACCAGTGGAGCGCAAACTTGGCGACTGCTGGAAAGCAACCGCGAACTGCTAATAACGCGGTAAGTGCAGATTGTGGAACAGAATCTTCGTTTATTTTAAGTGTGAGTAAACTGATGCGGGCGATGTTCAGGCTCCCGGTGGCGCACATCGGGGCGCGGGGTCACTTGGGCCCGCTAAGGTAAACGCCGGCACCGGAGCATTTGTGCATTTTTAGCTTGTTGCGGGCGTTTTATATAAGCCGGAGGTCACGCTGGGGACATACCGTCGCCAGCGTGGCCTGCTTCTGGTTGGTTGAAGTGTTTCATTTTCGTGTTCACCGGGTTACATCTTTTTACTGTGTTGAAGCCTCTGCGGACCGTGTAGCGCGTGCGCTGATCGCCAACGGGCCGGTCGCGCAACGATGCGGCGTTATGCAAGCCTCTTGTCCCTGTTTTTTTAAGGGTGTTCTTCGTATAAGCCGGAGGTCACGCTGGGGACATACCGTCGCCAGCGTGGCCTGCTTCTGGTTGGTTGAAGTGTTTCATTTTCGTGTTCACCGGGTTTCATTCTTTTACATGTGTTGAAGCCTCTGCGGACCGTGTAGCACGTGCGCTGATCGCCAACGGGCCGGTCGCGCAACGATGCGGCGGTTATGCAAGCCTCTTGTCCCTGTTTTTTAAGGGTGTTCTTCGTATAAGCCGGAGGTCACGCTGGGGACATACCGTCGCCAGCGTGGCCTGCTTCTGGTTGGTTGAAGTGTTTCATTTTCGTGTTCACCGGGTTTCATTTTTTTACTGTGTTGAAGCCTCTGCGGACCGTGTAGCGCGTGCGCTGATCGCCAACGAACGGGCCGGTCGCGCAACGATGCGGCGGTTATGCAAGCCTCTTGTCCCTGTGTTTTTAAGGGTGTTCTTCATATAAGCCGGCGGTCACGCTGGGGACATACCGTCGCCAGCGTGGCCTGCTTCTGGTTGGTTGAAGTGTTTCATTTTAGTGTTCACCGGGTTTCATTTTTTATGTGTTGAAGCCCCTGCGGACCGTGTAGCG
>LGRX02004587.1:0-19947 GCA_001247695.2 Cymbomonas tetramitiformis | reverse complement strand
GCAAATACGTTGAATTTATTTCAGAGTGTTTGACAAATATGTCACTAGGAGCCTTTCTTTTGTTCCTTGAACCAGAAGCAGAACCGGATGCCGCCATATTTCTGCAAAACAACACAAAAACCCTTAAAAGTCAACCAACTCTTCTTTAACCAACTCTTCATAAGTGGGTAAGTTGTTTTCAACTTCGGCAGGCGTCGTTTCGTTTTTTATAGCAAGTTTTTCAACTAGCGAATGCCTGACTTTCTCGTGTGCGGTGTTCTCTTTCTTGAGTTGCGCGTTTTCAGTGCTCAAAAGAGAAAACTTTTCCTCTAATGCGTGCAACTTTTTCTCCAACTGTAAAATAGGGTCTTCTGAAGGGGCTGCAACTGCAATCCGCTGAATATTGGGAGGAGGAGACAGAGAACATGCGAGAGGGCGTGTGCGTAAAGGAGGCGAAAGGCGCTTAGCAACAAGCGAACTATTTTCTAGAGCTAATCGCTCTATGTCGCCGCGTTGCTGTGCGATAACTTCGGTATTTTCCTCCAACTTTTTTAAATCGGCATTCAACGTCTGCTGAACTTCAAGTTGTAGCTGCACGCTTTCGTTTCTTTTGACAGACTCAAAGCGCAATATATGCTGCATAAAAAAAGCGTTTCGCACGGCGAAAAAGCGTACTCGTCGCTGGCAAGTTTTGCAAAATAGTCGAGGCACGCATCATCGCCGGAAATATCTAGCAGTTGCTCAAGACAGGCTTTTGAACTTACACCGTTCCTAGAACTTAAAGCACACTCGCAAGCTTTCAAGTCTACGGTGTCATATGATGCCCCTTGAAATAGCGTTGTGCTAATCGCCGGGCATGGAACACTCTGGCGATTAGTGAGCACGTGTATGTTTGGAGGCGGCAAGATGCCGCTACTAGGTGCCCACTGGTATTTTGGTCGGTTCTTCGTGGTAGTAATAGCAACAAAAGAGGATTCCATAGCGGCAAGAAACGTACGCTGTGAAGCTTGTAAGAGGGGTAGGGTTTGTCGGCTGTGGGCTGGAAGATAGGAGTGTGCCCATCTGCTACCCGCTAAATGAACAATGTCAGGACAGGGGAATTAGTGCATCACTGCATCACTGCATCATCATGACATACCCCCTCCGTTATTTAAATCATAATCGAACGACGGTTATCAAAAAGTGACAATCATCGACGGTGCACATTACTTAATTGACGGGCAAAATAACAGTGGAGGTATGTCATGATGATGTCGTGCTGCAGTGATGATGTCGTTAATTCTGGTGCCCCATAATAAAACCCCCTGCGTCCCCCCTCATCCACGATCGCGTCGCGCGCGCTGTCAGTCGACGGTGAAAACGAAAAGGAACTTAAAATTCCGCTACCTTTTTCCCTGGGAACTCTAGTATGACAGTATGACATGTATGACATCATATGACACCCCCAAGCACCGCACATGTATTATACGTAAAATTTTGCGAGGAATCTCACTGTGAAGTCAAAAAATTGAAAAATTTTATTTTTCATGTCTGTTTTTAGCCCTGAATATTAGGAAATAGCCTATTTTATCGAAAAATGTCCATAAAAGTCGCAAAATTTTATTTTTCAAAAAATTTTCTTTCCAAAACTCTTTTTTATATCGAATATGAATTGCCATAAAAATTTTATGCAAAAAAAATTTATATTCTAAAATTTTGGTAATTAATTTTGCCTTTTTTCGCTCTACGCTTAAAAATAATTCCAAAAAAATAATTTTATAATAATTTTTGAAATAGTTTATCTTACACAGAATTTCGCGCTGAAAAAGACTATGTTGGCAGAATTTTTTAGAATTGTGCAAAACTTTTTTGATTAATTGTTTTTCATTTATTGCAAAGTATTTGGGATAATAAATTCATTAAAGTTCCTTCTAAAGCCACTTGGATGTGTACTCTTTTTATGTAAATCAATAATAAGAAATCATGTGCTGATTGAATTGCTTTATCATAAACTTGAAAAAAGGTATCTTGATTAATCTCACCGCTACATTCCTCCGCAATTTTCTCTAGCTCTTTTATATTTTTATTTTTAAAAACTAATAAATGAGTTAAATTTCCTCGAATACTTTTATTTAATCCCATTTGATTTGACGTGTAATTTTGTGTAGCAAATAATAATGAGACGCCCAAAGCCCCATTTTTAAGTTTCCCTTTATGACGGTGAGTAGTTACAAGTTGATTCAATTTAGCTCTTGGCAACATAATGTCGTTTCCTTGTACGTCGTCGAATAAAACCACAATCACCGGCTTTTTACCATTATACTTATGTTCGGGTGGATTATACATTGTGTCCTCAAATTCAATCAATAATTCATTTGGAATATCATGAATTGATTTTGTTTTATCTTTTAACATTTTATTTAATTTCTTCCATCTTTTCAACTTTTCATGATATTCTTCGTATTCTTGAGCTTCGGTGTCAAGAATTTCTTCTATTTTTTGGGGAGCTTCAATTGAAGGTTCTAATATATCTTCATTGTTCAATGGCAAATTATTAAAATAATGTGCATTATTGTGAAAAGTAGGACTAACCAAAATTAACCGGTCTAATGCATTATTTTGTTTCATCAATCTTAATAAATTAGAAAAGCTGCAAGTTTTACCTACACCTCGTTTTGCCACCGCCAATATAACGGAATGCATATTAATAAAATCTGGGTCCGTATTTATATTGAAAGCACCGCCTTTCGGTAATTTAATTTCATAATCTTTATTTTTTAATTTTTGAGTTTGTAACATTTAAGTTTTCTATTAATATTAAAGTTCCGGAAATAAACTTCTATAAGCTTTATCATAATGAGTATTGGTTTTTTGAGGTGATTGAGGGCTATTATCTATATCTTTATTATTTCTTTTTTTGGAAATTCTTTTCTTTTTAACTATAACTTCCGGTTCGCTTTCGCTAGAACTAGAACTTTCATGTATTTCCTCAATAATAACTTTTGGTTTTTTATTTTTTATTTTTTTATTTTTTACAACTTCTTTTTTTACTTCCGGTTGAATTTCAATTTCGTCCTTTTCCGGTTTTTGGTGATTTTTAATAACTTCTTTTGCATCTAATATTTCTTTTTGTTTTTCAAGATCTTTTGCAATTTTGATATTTTTTTTTTCTTCGGCTTTTAATTTTCGTACTTCTAAAGCTTTCAATCTTGCATTTTTCAATCTTTCTAAAGTTTTTTCATCTGTTATTTTCTCACCTTTGCGGTAACCCATTGTTTTATTAGAATATAATAGATATAAAAAGAAATTAAAATTTCTAAACATTAATAGTATTTTCTTCTTGTTCTAGTATTTTCCTTTTACAATTTATACAAGGTGAATTTATAGTTTCACAACGACTATATCTAATTCCCGTAAAAACAGCCCCTATAATAAGAATAATTCCTGAAACAAATGCTTGAAAATCACATGAATTGTTTAAAATGTCCATTTTTATATAACTTAAACAATTTAAAAATATTTTTGGTTATTATATTATATCCCATATATATGGAGAAAGTTATTTCAAAGTTTGGAAATACTTATTACAAAAAATCAGCAGAAAAAACAATTTAGATGTGGCTAAACATTACAAGATTAACAAAGATAAAGTTTTAAAACAACGTATATTAAATTTACGAATTAAAAGAGGTTTGCCCATCAAAGCAAATTCCGTCAAATTATACCATATCACTATTGATGATATAATTGAAGCTCTAAAAAAATCATCATTCGACATACCAAAACAGTATGAATTACTAACACAATACTCAAAATTATTGTGATTTTTTAGTCCAATGTACTAACCCAATTGAGCTTAAAGAAATAATCTTATATATATATTATAAAAGCCTCTCCCATGTCCAAACTTAACACCTCAAATATTAAACTTACACCTAGTCAATGGAAAGCTTTCAACATTGAAATAAAGGATGCAAAAACTAGAAAAGATTTTGCTGATTTACAAGATATTTTAGAAAGTTTTAAAATAATAAATGGAAGGAAAAAATCTAAAAAAATTATTACAAAAAATGATTATGAAAAATCGTTGAAAACAAAAATTAAAGACAAATACAATGGAAAATCTAAAACTTTCAAAAAATACCGTGAAATTTCACGAAAAAATATAAATAAAAAGAAAAATGAAAAGGTTAACAAATTTGTAAATAATGTAAAAACTGATATTAAAAATATCAAAGAAATTAAAAAAAACCAAACGCACCGAGTATATCGATAAATTTAAAACTAGAAAAGATATCTACGGACCAATAGATTTTAATCTTTTTGAAATAAAAGGTTTACGTAGATTTGTTCCCGAAGCATCAAGTGATGACAAACAATTGATATCATTTGAGTTACAATTTGAAGATAATTATGTAATAAAAAACGATGACATTTATTTAGGTTATCATCCTGAAAATTTACAAAAAGCTATCGAAAAAATAGCTCAAAGTGAAAAATTAAAAGAACATGGATTTATTAAAAGTATTACTCTCTTTGTCCACACCGTTAAAGCTATTAAAGGTGGTTCGGCGAATCCACAATCGAGAAATAAAGAAGAACGATTCAAAAAGAAAAGTTGTATTACATTGAACAACGATAATAATCAATGTCTTGATATTTCTCTAGCTATTTTGCAACATTTACATCGTAAAGAAACCAACAAAACATTTTGGAAAACGTTGATTCACGTTAAAAGACCACAAACACGGACAAAATTAGGAAATGAAATTAGAAAATTAGTCGGTATCGACCCTCATAAGCAAATTGATGTTTTGAGAGACATTCCAATATATGAGAAAGCATTAAATGCACATATTGTTGTTTATCAAGAGCATAGTGTTGTTGGACAACGTAAAATTTATCCTAGTGGTGACAACCAAATATTTGATGATGACAAAAATGTATACTTTATATGTTATGACGCTGAACAAGAACATTATGAACCAATTACCAACATCGTTGCATTTTTAGATACTCGTTCAAAATCATGTCCACGGTGTTTTAGTACTAAATGTATTTTTAAAGATAAAAAAATCAATATGACAAAAAATTAGTGCATAGAATATATTGTAAAAAATGTGACCGACACTTTTTTAATAAGGATTGTCATGACCATCATCTAAAATCTACATGTGATAAAGTGCATTATTGCAAAGAATGTCATACACATTATGAAACTAAAATTAAACATATATGTGGTCATTCAACATGTAAGAATTGTGAAGATTATTGCGACTTAAATCATCATCAATGTTATATTCAACAAGTAAATAAAAAGGACCCAATTGAAAAACTTGCCTTTTTCGATTTTGAATGTACACAAGAAACAAAATATTTAAATGAAAAGACTAGAGAGTTTCATTATAAACATCATATGAATTTAGCAATTACTCAATATTTAGATGACACAAAAAATCCAAAGAGTCATGACAATTTGGTCGAAGGATTTGAACATCATGACATGCATTCATTTTTGGAATTTCTATTTAGTGCAAAACATAAAGGATACACCTTTATTGCACACAATGGTAAAGCTTATGATTTCTTGCTCATTTTTGAAGCAATATTAGTAATGCATCAATTCGATGATAGTAAAAAAATGCCAGAAATTATTAGAGTTGGGAATAAAATAATGAAGTTGACCTATTTAGGAGTCACACTGATTGACTCAATAAATCATTTTAGTTGTGGTCTTGCAAAGTTACCAAAGACATGGGGTTTAGAAAATGACGTAGAAAAAGGCTATTATCCACATTTATTTAATAAAAAGGAAAATTGGAATTATACCGGAAAAATACCTAGTAGACACTACTTTTGTCCGGAACAAATGAAATGTGAAGATAAAGAAAAATTCGATATTTGGTACAATGAAAAATGTAATGACAAACATTTTGTTTGGAACAATAAAAATGAATTACGAAAGTATTGTTCAAATGATGTTTTAATACTTCGAAAATCATGTTTAGAATATCGTAGTGTATTGTTGGAAGCATGTGAAACCGACCCTTTCAACTTTATGACCATTGCATCAACGGCACAACATATTCATCAAAAAGACATTATGCCTAAAAAAAGCATTGGATATTATAGAATTAAGAAACAAAGTAAAGTGTGTGCTGAATGGATCAATTATTTGGAACATTCTAAAGGTATCAAAATAATTAGAGAATATAAAATTCCAAAAACAAACTTCATAGCGGACGGTTATTGCGAAGAAACAAATGAAATATTCGAATTTAATGGTGATCGATTTCATGGAAATCCTGCAATTTACAACCCCAATCAAAAAGCAAATGTATCAAGAGACTCTAGTATTACTTTTGGAGATTTAGATAGAAAAACGAAAGAAAAAAAAATAATACAAAATTTAGGATATATTGTTGAAGATATATATGAGTGTGGTTGGAATACATTAAAAAAAATAGAAAAATCAGTAATTGACTTTATGAAAACTTACAAACCTGACCTTCTTATTAGAGATGCATTTTTAGGAGGTAGGACAAACCCAGAGCAATTATATTGGAAAAAGAAATTTGGTGAAACATTGAGATATCTAGATTTTACTAGTTTATATCCTTGGGTTATGAAATATTGTGAGTATCCTATTGGGTTTGATAAGCAACTTAAAAATGTTTCGGTCAAGGAATATCTATCGAGGTATAAAAACGAAGCTGAAAAGTTCTTCGGTGTTATCTATTGTAAAGTGAAACCTCCATCAAATTTACAATTTCCGGTTCTTCCATGTAGAGACAATGGTAAATTAAAATTCACTTTACATGAACAAATAGGAACTTGGAGTACCATTGAAGTTGATAAAGCAATTGATATGGGATATGAATTATTGGAAATATATGAAATTAGACACTGGAAAGAACGTTCTACTAAATTGTTTGCACCTTATGTTAATAAATTTTTGAAAATCAAACAAGAAGCGAGCGGATACCCTGAATGGGTTAAAACTGAAATGGATAAAGACAAATATATAAAACAATATTTTGAAAGAGAAGGTATTCATTTGGACAAATCTCAAATCAAGAAAAATCCAGGAAAGCGAGCGGTGGCAAAGCTTTACTTGTGTGCGCTATGGGGCAAATGGGTACAACAATTGAACAAAATGAAAACTAAAATTATAAGTGAACCAAGTGAGTTTTATGCAATGGTTTTCGACGAAGAATATGAAATGAATTACGAATTTGCCGGTATAGAAGGAAATGAAAAATGTATTATGAATTATCGATTCAAAGATGAATATTTTGAAGGTCCGGACAAGTGCTCGACAAGTGAAATCATAGGGGCATTTACAACCGCGTATGCAAGATTAAAGTTGTATGATTTGTGTGAAAAGGTGGGGTTTGACAATGTGTTATATACTGATACAGACTCTTGTATATATATTGAAAAAGAAGGAGTTAATGACCATGTATATAAAAATGATTTAGGTGACTTTTTGGGCGAATTAACGGACGAGTTAGAAGGTAAGAAATGTATAGAATATGCAGCCACCGGTCCAAAATCATACACATTAAAATTCTCAAATGCTGAGCCTCTTACCAAAAGTAAAGGTTTTTATTTGTCACACCAAAACAGTAAAATTATTAATCATGAATCAATGGTACAAATGGTTAAGAATAAAACTGACAAAATTGATGATAAATTTGCAGAGTTGACATATAATGTGATTAGAAAACAAAAAAAGCATATCTCCAAGCCTATTGTAAAATGCACCATAAATGTTAAAGGTCAAAGCATCGAATCTGCATTACATATTGAATTACCTCAATTTTTGACACCTCAAGGACTTGAGACTAAAATTGAAAAGAAGATATATGCAAAAGGATGGTTGTCAAACTTAAAAGGCACCTTGGACGAACTGAATCCAGAGTTTGAAGAGATACAAGAACAATTGGAAGAAGTTGATAAAATAAACCCATATCAATTACGACCTGAGGGATATAACTTATCTTAAATCAATTTCTTCTTCATTTTCATTATTATTTCTATTTTGACTACGAGTGCGTTTTGCTAATCTATTTGAAGCTGAAACACCTTCGCGTTTAGTTTTTCTTTCTTTTTTATTTTGTTTTGTTACTAACTCTTTCACGGTAAGTTCATCATTATCTTTACCGTTATTTGAAACATTACCTTTTACCTCTAATAATTCTCTTGGTTTATATTTTCTAGCTAAAGTTTCGTTGTTGTCTTCTATTACATAAGACAAGCCTTCCATTTTTTTAACTTTGTAAATTTTAGTTGACCATCGTTGAGTTTCTTTATCAAAAGTTTTAGTTTTAATTTTAATTCTAACTTTGTCTCCATGTTTAATATCAATTTTAGAAAGTATTTTTGTTAATATATTTCTTTTTAATAAAATATTTCTTAATACTCTATCTTCATTCATATCATTTGGTGCAGACTTATCTATATTTCCTACATTTTTCGTTTCATTATAATTATTTACAATAGTATCTAATTTATTAATCCAATTGACGGTATCTTTACTTTTAAAATAAAGTTCTAATTTATATTTTAATGTTCTGTTAAATCTCTCAATCATACCCATTGTACTATGGTCTTCGGGTTCGTTCAAATAATGTTCAATATTGTTATCTTCCAAAAGTTTCTTTATGGCTTTATTTATAAATTCACTACCGTTGTCCGTTGTTAATACATTCATTTTGGAATCCTTAATCAATTTTCTCATTGCGGGAATGACACCTTCCGCAGATTCTATATTTTTATTATTTTTATCTTTTATAGTTTTTGATTTTAACCCAAAAGCACATCCTTTTCTTGTATTTATATTAATTCCCGTTAATATCACTGCATACCCTTTATTTTGTTTTTTAAATTTTGGAATAAATGCTAAGTCTGCCTGAATATAATTTTTGTTTGGATCTTTACCATAAATTGGAAATAATTCTTTTTTATTTATTTTCTTTTTTTGAGAAAAAGTTTCATTAACTTCAGTCTTTTCGACAGCCTCTTTTACTTGTTTCTGTGTAACTTTATATCCTTTTGCTTTTAATTTTGATGTGAATGAACTTATATTTGATAAGCCTATTTCCGGGTCTAAATATAAATCTTGTATTTGTTTCTCGGTGATTGATTTACTCATTTATTTCTTTATTATATATCATCAGTGAATAAAAATATTTTTTCATTTGTAATATTATTTTTATCTAAAAGCATTTGATCAATTTTATATGAAATACCATACATTTTATTCATGATATAAAATCCAGGAATTCTAATTATTGATTGGATTTTTGTGTTCAATGTGTTCTCTTTTGTAATTTCCAAATCCTCTCCGGTTTTTCTATCATATAAATCACTATCAGCATTATCTATTTGACATTTAAATAAATTTGAATAATTCTTATTTTGATTTACTTTGATCGAGCTATTAAAAAGTTCTTTCAAGTTTGAAAGTTTAAAAGTATCTTTGAAAAAATATTTTATTTGATTTTCATAAATATGATTTACAATTTTATCCTCTATAGCTAATATAATATTTTCCATATCTTCAACTAAATTAAACGAAATATTATACCGGTCACTACCTTCAAAGTTGTTAACTCCAAATGGACAATGCATTTTCGGTGTTTCCAAATATAACGGCTTTTGATCATATTGAATACTTATAAACTTATATGGTTTAGATTTATTTTTTATTTTTGTAAAATCAACATTTTCAATACTCAATTTTTCAATATCAAAATTATTATATTTAACTACCGAAATCATTTTATTAAATTAAGTTATAATATTTATTTTTTAAGTTAGTTTATGTTTTTAACTTTAAGACACCGACTCCCTTCGGTATATACTCACAATGGCTTCTACTTCTAATCTTCATGGTATTCAAAACATGGTCGATGATGTGAAAACCAAGCTAACAAACGAAGAATATTTGAAATTTTGTGATCTTTTGAAAAATCAATATAATAATGAAGAAAAGTCAACTTACTTAATTTGTGAAATTGAGTTCATAAAACCATGTATAGTTCCGTATACAATTACGGAACTTATTGAGGACAACGATGGTTGTTTATTCAATATAACAACCACTATTAAAACAAAAATTATAAAAATAGAAAAATCCATGCATGATAAAATTTACTAGCAAATAGTAACCCAAGGGTACCATCGATGGCATACAAATGTTAGCCCTAATTGCACCATCTTGAAAACAAAAGACACATACGACTTGACAATAAATGATGGAATTTATAGAGGAAATGTAGACGGCGTAGTAATAATAAGTATTAAAATCATAGGAGTTGCAAAGTAAAATCAAATTAATGACATTTTTTTATTATTTTATTTATGATTTTTTTAATTTATTATTTTTATATTTATTTCACCAATTTACGATAAATATTATATTATTTATTATATTATATTATTATGGTAAGAGCAAATCAAGCACAACCACAACGAAGACGGAATAATAGAATTTATTGTGGATACAAGGATCCTCCACCTTTAGGTCGTCCGTTCGGGAATAAAGTACAATGTAAGGCTATTGGTCAATTAAGACGTTTCGGGAGGATTTTAAGAGCACCTCATCCAGCCGATAGACAACAAAATAGGCGAAATAGATAATTTAAAAAAACTATAGGAATTAAAAGTTAAAAATCAAATATATTATTACTAGTTTTATTTTATTGTTGCAATTATAATAATTTTTTCTAATTTATCATATTTATATTTATTCCACCGGAAACTCTCACCGAACCGGATAAATTCACCGGAAGCTCACCGGAAGCTCACCGGACCGGATAAATTCACCGAAAGCTCGCCGGAATTGTCTAGGGTTTGGATGGTAGTAGGATGTTGTAGGGTTTGGCGATAAGATTTTTCCCCAACCCTAGGCGCAGCCTAGGGTTTTGTTGGTGGGGGAAAATTTTGTCGTCAAACGCTACATCATACTACTCTCCCGAACCCTAAAGTCTGCTCAACACTTGTTATTATCAACTTTAGACTTCACCAGCCTGACACGCCTGCCCTTTTCCGCTTCACAGTGACAGTCAATATATACATATATATCTCCTGTTCTATAAGGTTATAGCCCACGCACCTTCAGTGTTGGCTTGGTTTTTGTTCTCTGGTTCGCTTCGCGCCCTGCGACTCTACCCGACATCTATTCGACATCTTCCGACATCCCGACATCAGCGCCGGGCCGCCTTACAACAGCACCGGCCGACACCGCATTGAGCCACCTCCCGACATCTATTCGACATCTACCACCGTTTTTTGCCGCACACCCAGTGTGCTTCAATTCACCGCTGGACAAACGTTATTTTATTCCCGCAATGGCCTCTACCCGACGTGAAGGGCTTGGTTCAGCTCTGCGTGCTGCCCGCACGCGGGGAGCCGCCACCCCGTCACATTCGCCCTCGGGGTCGCAGAGTACCCCTGTTTCATCCCGTGGACGCCGTAGGATTGTAGGGACATCTTCATTGCGGTCTAAGCCGACATCAACGGTCGACGCCCCAACGGCTTTCGACTATTTCAACGACCCCGACGTGTTGGGGACCACGCCCGTGGAGGAGGGCCGCGAGGATGAGTACGTCGACCAGCTGGCTTACGCATTTCAGTACGGCAGCGATCTCCTGTCCTTCCTCAAGTCCACTGGTCTCAAGATGCCCGCTGGTTTTACTCTGGACACTGCTACTGCCGACGTTGACTTCAACGCCCTGCTTTCTGGATTGGCCCACGTGCTGTATCCCGTGTCTTATCACGAGGCAGCGAAGCTTCTCGACCTCGAGCACGACCACGAGTTTTACCACGTCACCGTCAACGAGATCCTCTTCAGCATTTTACCGCATCCGCTTCGTGGTAACGCTCTCAGCGTTTATCACGAATGTGCCCGCCACCACCCCGCCGACGGCCGCTACGCACTGCAGCGGCTGCGTTACGAGGTCGAGGGCGTGCCCGACTAGTAGTTAAGTACCGACTATAGCGTACCATTTATATAAACAAAATAAGTAACTAATAAATACAAGAAATAATTACGTAATAAATTGAGAATAAATTACGTGATTAAATGTGTATACGATAAAAAATAAATAAAAAATCTACAATAAAAAAAATAATAATAAATGTAAAATAAAAACAAAATATAAAAGATAAAAATTGTAAGTAAATGAAAAGTAAATTAATTAAGTTCTCAATATATATACATGTTAATTGTTCTTAAATCATTTGATACCTTATAATTTAATACCTACGTTCTATTAACTCTAAAATTTCTTTACAATATTCATTATTCATTTCTTGACTAAACATTGTCATTTGAATAGAACTATCTACATTACAAATTGTTATATTACCATCATCACATATTTTGACTGTTAAATAATTGTAACAATCCTCACCAATTCTATTTTTTCTTGCTATATTTAAAGCAGGAAAATGAACACAATTTTCGTCCATATTTTCAAAAAAATCTTTTTGCATACATTTAATTCTATTTTTTAAGAGTTTTTCTTCTTTTATTTTTTTCAACTTTGTATCTTCGAATGACAATTCAATCACTAAACAGAAAGAAACATCAAAATTTCTAAGTGCAACTTCAAATTTGCATTCATCTTTATAGCTCCTTCTTATATTTACATTAATATAGTTATATATTTCTTCACCATGATATACTTTTCTCATGAAAGTCAAAGCGGGGTTTCTATGACATTCGGAACCACCATCCAAATTTAAGTAGTATGATGTAGCGTTTGGCGACAGAATTTTCCCCCACCACAAAAACCCTAGGGCTGAGCCCTAGGGTTGGGGTAAAATCCAATCCCCAAACCCTACAACATCCTACTATCCTCCAAACCCTAGGATGACGTGTCAATTTTCCGGTGAGCTTCCGGTGAGCTTCCGGTGAATTTATCCGGTTCGGTGAGAGTTCCCGGTGGAATAAATATAAATATGATAAATTAGAAAAAATAATTTATCATAATTAAAATAATGAAAATATAATCAAAATAAAATAATAATAATAATTAAATGAATAAAATAAATAATAATAACAACAATTTTAGGCTTTTTTAAATTTGACCGTATTGTCCGTATTAGATTCAATATAAAATTGACCAACCGACGCAGCGGCTTCGGTGACAGGCATACTTATTGGGTTTATTAATAACCCTTGTCCAATATTTAAATTTTGTGCAATGGTTGCACTACCCGCCGTTCTTAAAGGATTTAGACTTGATGCTAAGTATTTTCTAGCCGCGTCAGTATCATCACTATCATTTTGTGCCACAAGTTTTTGACAAAACCACCGACCGTCGACCGCTAATATAACCTCTTGCTCGGGTAGTATACCGGCTGAGGGATTTGCAATATTTTTATATCTCAACATATATGATTGTGGATCTGTTAAATCATCAGTAGTGATTTCAATTGTAGGTGGAGAAGGAAAATTTTGTGCTCGTAAAAGAAGATTACCTACAAAGTTGCAAAGCTTTTCTACTCTTATAAACCCATCAATAATCACCCCATTTTCACCATTATTTGTTTGAATAGCACTACCTTCACTAGATACCCATAATGTATTACCGCCGCCACCCGGTGGATTGCCATTAACCGTATCACATTGTAGATTTTTACAAAATAAATCTTTACCAAAAGAAGCCATTTTAATTTTATAATATAGAATAAATATAAGATATAAATTTATAATCTAAAATCAGGTTTAATCCAAACCAATATTCCCGAACCCGGAGTTGTTATAACTTTACTTTCCATACACACGCCAATAATTCCAACATTATTTGTAGTAATTTGTGAAGAATTGACTGAACCTCCCGAAGCACAACCTAACATTTGACCTTTGACATAACTTCCATCAATAGCTTTGCAAGTTGTGAATCCTTTTGTACAAACAAAACAAGAATTTCCGGTTGTTGCATTTTGAACACAAACTCCTATAGGCATACAATTTTGATTAGATTGACTTGCCGAAGCTGCATATATTTCTACACCATTTACATCTGAAAAATCATCAGAAAATTGAACAATATCTCCAGCACTTATACTATTTCCGGTATTATTTACAAAAGTAAATACATCACCGGTATGAGGAACCGGACTCGTTGGCAAACTTGCCGTATATGCATTTGTTAAAGTTGTCAATGGAATTCCTAAACTCGTAATAGAAGCCGTTGCTGATGCAAGTAGTATGATGTAGCGTTTACGGACAGAATTTTCCCCCACCACAAAAACCCTAGGCTGCGCCTAGGGTTGGGGTAAAATCCAATCCCCAAACCCTACAACATTCTACTATCCTCCAAACCCTAGGATGACGTGTCAATTTTCCGGTGAGCTTCCGGTGAATTTATCCGGTCCGGTGAGCTTCCGGTGAGCTTCCGGTGAATTTATCCGGTTCGGTGAGAGTTTCCGGTGGAATAAATATAAATATGATAAATATGATAAATTAGAAAAAAAGAATTTATCATAAATAAAATAAAAATAATAATAAGAATAAAATGTAAATACGTTAAAATAAATCTAAATATAATTTATTAAAAAGTTACGACACAACTATATTTTCTTGTGTAATCGAAGGTTGTCGACTTAATTCTAATACAAATCGAAGTACATCAGCATTTGTCGAAAAATTCCCATTTAGTGAACTAATTTGAAGTTCGAGATTATTGTTTCCAATAACATTAGATGAAGCTACCAAACTGAAAGGGTTACCTATTCCAGTAAATATAGCAAGACCCGAGCATTTTAGAATATATTCGTCTCCAATAATATTATTGACACCTTCATCAGCATGTTGAATTTTGAATTTTACAGTATCTTTATTTAGTTCGTTAGCTTGTAATTGAAATAAATACATTGCACTAAAAGTGTTTTCTGCAAATTCTAAAATACGAATACTTTGACCGGGTATTGGATTATTTCTTGGAAAATTTCTTATATCAAGATTTTGATATTGTAAAGTTTTTGTTTCAAAGACGTCTTTTACCGTAACTTTGCCGTTAGCTCGTTCAATATCATTTGTTGTTCCTTGTACATCAAGCCATTTTGAACTTCCCCCACTCGGTGCATTTCCATTAACGGTTGTACATTGTAGATTTTTACAAATCAAATCTTTACCAAAAGAAGCCATTTTTATTTTATGATATAGAATAAATATAAGATATAAATTTATAATTTAAAATCAGGTTTAATCCAAACCAATAATCCCGAACCCAAAGTTGTTATAACTTTACTTTCCATACACACGCCAATAATTCCAACATTATTTGTAGTAATTTGTGAAGAATTGACTGAACCTCCCGAAGCACAACCTAACATTTGACCTTTAACATAACTTCCATCAATAGCTTTGCAAGTTGTGAATCCTTTTGTACAAACAAAACAAGAATTTCCGGTTGTTGCATTTTGAACACAAACTCCTATAGGCATACAATTTTGATTAGATTGACTTGCCGAAGCTGCATATATTTTTATACCATTTACATCTGAAAAATCATCAGAAAATTGAACAATATCACCAGCATTTATTGTAGCTCC
Organism: Cymbomonas tetramitiformis; assembly: GCA_001247695.2. Lineage (NCBI taxonomy): Eukaryota > Viridiplantae > Chlorophyta > Pyramimonadophyceae > Pyramimonadales > Pyramimonadaceae > Cymbomonas > Cymbomonas tetramitiformis. Next base: position 4,416 of record LGRX02004587.1, on the reverse strand, counting down.
GGTATTATTTTTAAAAGTAAATACATCACCGGTATGAGGAACCGGACTTGTGGGTAATGTTGCCGTATATGCATTTGTCAAACCTGTCAAAGGAATTCCTACGGTCGTCAATGATGATGTTTGCGTTGTATATGCCCAGTCTATGCTACTTACAAGTCGTATAGCACTACAATCCAAATCACCGGTTAAATTAATGTTATTTCCAGAATTACCGACAGCCAAAACTTGACTTAATGAACCAATACTTCCAGAATTTATTGCACCAGATTTTATTTCACCGGAAACTGAATCATAATACAATTGTAAATTTTCTAATGTCACATCATGACTTGGTCTTATAGGTTTTACCGTAAATGAACTTGGATTTACAGAATTTAATTCAACACCGGTTGCATTTATACAAATAGTATTGTTGACAGACGAAGTTCCTCCGGTATTCTTATTAGCATATGAACCTAATGACACTGAATTTAGACCACTAAAAACTTCGCCGGCAAATCTTCCTACAGAAACAGATTCCACACCGGCGTTACTTTGTCCGGAATCATCTCCTAAATTTACCGAATAATTCCCAGCTTGGTCATATCCACTACCTGAACCTAAAGCCAAAACATCAATTCCACAACCGAATGAACCAGCATTTCTGCCTATTAATATTGCACGTTGTGCATTTATATATCCGTCATCACTTGTTGTTTCACCAATACGAATTTTAGCATCTTGAGTACCGCCTCTAATCCTAATTAAAGCACCATCAATTTCATCTTGATTTATTGTAAATTTTCCAGTTCCGGTAAAAGAAATATCATTCGTTGTAGTTGTACTTCCTTGGTCGGTAACAGATTGTAAATTTTGGTTAGCCCCGGAAGGCAAGTTTTGAAGCAAAGACCCGTCACCAATAAATTTACCAGAATTTAAAGTAATATCACCTGTGTTTAAAATCAAAGGTCCATCATTTAAAAGTACACCGGCTCCAAGCGGTTCGGTGTCGAGCGTTAATTGCATAAATGACCATTCATTTATACCATTGTCTCCTATTTTCAATCTCGTTTGAGAAACAGGATCTAAAGATTTAATTTCAAAAGAACTATCAAGTTCATCTAAACCTATCGAAAATTTTGATTTACTTGCAGGATTATTTAAAATAAAATCATAAAAATTAATATTATTCACTAAATTCAAATCACCGTCAGTCTGTAATTTCATAAATTCTCTTTGATTATTTACATCAGAATTATCAATAAATGAAATATCTCCACGGTATAAAAAATCTGAAGCCATATGAATTGTTTGACAAGGGTTTGAATTATCACCTATTTGATTTACATTTAATTGATTAATTGTTAAAGGGTCGGGGGTAGGATTAGGACCAGGGTCGGTTACATTGTTTAAAGTTGTAAGAAATACATTTTTGCCGAAAGAACTCATATATCTATATATATTATAATACGATTTTTAAATTTACGGTTGAGCAAGTTTCATAAACACCGTTCCAAATTTATCATTTGGATTCGCTTTGAATACATATAAACCATTTACTTGCGTAATATCTTCAACCGGAGGAACATTAGTTGTATCTACGATAGGCAAACCATTAAATCTTACTTTCATTTTATTTGCTTTTGCAGCCATATTCAAATTTACAATACCGGGGTCCCCGCTTTGAGAACCATCAATATCTAAATAAATATCAGCTCCAACCATTTGTAAAGTTGTTTTTGTTGTTTTATTTTTTTTACCAATATATACTGCATTTCCTACATTAACATTTTGATTCATGATTAATTCTTTTCCAAAACTAGACATTGTATATAATATATCACACAAAGAAAGAATTTGCAGGTTTTAGAATTGGATTATTTAAAGGATGTTGTTCGGGAAAGGTAAACATTGAAGTTTTTAAAGTTGGTTTATCTCCATGTCCAAAAATATAAGATTTATATCCAGCTAATTCATTTACATTTGAAATTTTGGCTGGGGGTAAAGTTATGTCACTTATCGATTTACAAGGCAATTGTTGCATAGAAGGTGGTCTAAACCCGGACATTTGCATTAGCGATGGTGGTAATTCAGCTTTATTTTGACCTATACGTTCACCTAAACTTGTAGGTGAGTCATTTGGTTGAAATCGATTCATTTTTTTATTATGTATAATAATAAATAAACATTTAAACAATCAATTCAATCATACGCCCAACACCTACACGCAAAACACTTGTACACGCACAAAATACAAACACTTCATTATTTGCTAAAATTTGTTCAGTTGTGTTTGTGCCTTCACTAGTCTCTAAATACATCATTGTATTAATACCACGAGAGTCTAAACCAGAAATTGAGCGTACGCCCATATCACTAGGCATATTTAAGCGAACCATAAAAGTGAAATAATGGTTTACCCAATCCTCAAAACTATTGACTTTACAACCACATTTTGTCATATATTGGTCAGCTTTCGCCACACACATCGAATTGAAATATCCTAATGCATCGTTTCGGTAATTTGGAATATAAAGATTATTCACATTGAATTGTCCACTTCCTAATCTTCCAGATTTGAAGTCAAAGTAACTTGGTATATAAGTAGGACCGATTTTATTGTCGATTTGCACAAGACCGAGAGATTTGGTTTGATAATCCCCTATACGTTGGACAGCATATATTTCATCAATCGATTGAGAACTTAAACTAAATCGTGTAGATTTGTTCATACCGTCGTGTGAAGATGTGAAAGAATAGTAATTTTTAAAAGGAATTTCAAGGTAGCCATCTCTTTTTAATTTTGCATCCACAGCGGAATCATAGACTCCATTTGAGAAGGTGATAGTTTCAATTGTAAAATAAAGTTTTTGTAAAGTAAATCTTCCACCTGAAATTAAAGCTTGTTGACCGTCGTTATTTAAACCATTTCCTAATCCCAAGCTATTTTGAACAGCACCTAAAACTTCCGGACCATGCAAATAAAATCGAAGTTGAATAGGGGGCAAAAGAGATGTATCTAAATAACTCGGCTCGCTCTCTCCTATAAAGCTTCTAAATTCTTGAATTATAAAAGGTCGAAATGTTTTATAATAATCAAGGTCGGTCACTTCAATTTCTTGGTTTTGTAAAACTCTTTGATAACTAATTTCTTTATTTAAAGTAGTTTGTAAATTGTCTAGAACCGTAGAGACGGTGCTATAACCATTATAACCACTTTGGATTTGCACACCTCCAGCCGTGCATTCTACCCGAGAGATTAATTTGTCTAAACCATTTGGAAGCATTGTTCTCAAAAAATCAGCACCTCCCGGAATGGTAATATTGGCATCGTTCGCTCGAGCTTCACAATGCATCGAAAGGGATTTTAAATTTATAATTACGTTTGACGGAAGATTTAGAGTGATTGTAGAATTATTTGTTGCGGTGTCTTGATTTGTGGTTTCAAGCCTAAAATAATTAGTGCTATACCCGGAAACTTTTTGAAGTGCGTACGCAAGAGTTAATGGCAAAGACATTCTTTTATATATAATATATTAGTAACATAAATAAAAAATTTTAAAATTGTGAAAGTTCTTTGATAATTATTGACATAGAATAACTTATACTTCCGTCCCTTGCTTCCGTGGGGGAAACTAAAGGTATGGGTCTGTTTTTAGAGTCGGTCAAGACAAATTTTAATTCAGTCAATTGTGATCCTGAAATGTCAATAGCAAAATTGTCATTTGGATTTAAAAATCTATAAAGTTTGTAGTCAAGTCATTTGGTAAAAGAATTTTAGCAAAAATATCGCTAGCAATTAAAGAAGTGCTATCACTACTTATAGCGGATAAATTTGTAGACTCAACATTGTTAGTAGGCAAACTTGATATTCGCAAATATAGTGCATCATTTGTTTGCAAATTACAAGGATAATAACTTTCGAATATGGTATCCGCTGTTTTTATTTCGAATAAATCAATTAATTGCGAAACATTTGATAAATTGTTAGTTTGTCTATTTACACGCCCGCCTAAAATTTCGTCGGCGTCGTTATATTTGCTTGGACCTATAACTTTAGTTTGTAGTTCAGCTTGCAAAGGATTGTTTGCATTGAATTCATTTCTAACTGAAAAAGAAACAAACTTAATATTCGGAACTGCAATTGATAAAGTAATTTTAAACTTATTTTTATAATCTATAGGGGTACCATTATATCCTACGGTAACCGTTCCGGTATATGCAAATTCATTATCTAAAACTGCTTTTATATTTGTACTTAAAACTGTTTCTAATTGAGCCAATTCTGTATAATTTGCAAAAGGAATTTCTACGGGAAATAATTTATTAGTATCGATTTTTCCTATAAAGAATATTCCATTAAAATTATTAATAGTGTACCATGTTTTAGCAGCCGAAAAGGAATTTAAGACAACACGTAATTTACTTGTAACTCTA